>JAMFTG010000042.1:230000-237500 GCA_023974075.1 Chaenocephalus aceratus | reverse complement strand
AGTTTCCCCTGCTGGATGTTAAGGCCCGGACACACCAAGCTGACAACAAAGAACTGACACAGACGGACCCGACTGTTGCGTCGCCTCACGTCTCTGCGTCTTGGCCATGTGTCGCACTGGAACACACCGCAAAGACTTCAGCCGACGGCCAAGTAGCACGTACGAACTGCGCATGCGTGAGTGGCAATACCTCTCCTCACCAGCAGGCGGCGGTAGTGTGTATTCGTCATTAAAAAGAAGCAACAACCGGAAGACAGACTGCGTGATAACCGAGAGAAGAAGAACAGACTGCGTGATATAAACACGTTCCATTTTCACTCTGCAGCGAGAAGCTCACGGGGCTTTCCCGAACCTGAGTCGAGAGCTGGAGGTCAATGAAATCTCAGATTTGCCTTCTTAATAGTTTGTTTGGGTCTCTCACTTCCGTTTCGCTTCTCATGCTCTGATTCGCTAAGCTGAACAGCCAATCAGAGTGATTTATTTTGCCGACTGCCTTTGGCCGACAGCCGAAAAGGCATCGGCACGGCTGAAAAGACCCGACGGTGCGGGACACACCAACCTGAGTAGGGCGTGTCGACGCTCATCGTCGGCCTGACGCCCACCGACGCCGATAATCGGCCTGGTGTGTCCGCGGCTTTAGAGGGAGTGCAGGTTTAGGGCACTTCCACATACTTGGAAGATTGCTCACTGGGCGTCACCTTTGTTTGACTAAGCCCCGTCCACTTGAATCAGTGAGAAGAGCGTAGAGGCTTTAAGATAAGATAAGATGGAACTTCATTTTTCACTTGGGGAAATCCAGCGGCAGAAGTGTCCGAATGAAAAACTGAAATTGATATAATAATACAGCAAAAATGAATTAATAAAGTAACTATTAAAACGAGATATCACACATGTTAAATGAGGCATGTGTCCTGCATTTGGATGTACAGTAAACGCAATGTTCTGAGAAAAGCTCACATGCTCGGCAACCACTTCCTGTATAAGAACAGGATGACGAACAACACCTGTCTCTCTGTTTTGCCGTCAAAGTCAACGGGTTGTGGATCTATTTTGTGTCTAGGCTGCACTGGATGTTGGAGAAGAGACGGGTGGAGAGGACGACATTCTCCTCACAATCTATCCATCAGAAGAAATAGGAAGTGTAATCAAACTTCAGTAAACACTATAACTGAAAGTTGCTCAGCAGGGACAGCACATCGAGGCGCCTCGCGCCGACACATCATCCACTCAGAGCCTTTGAACAACTCGCATCTGAATGATTAATAGGACCTGGAAGGTGTCAGAACACATGTGTCCAAACCCAGCGCGAGTGGCGGAGGCAGCCACTTTTTGAGCGATGTGGTGTTTATTTAATAAGCAGGTTGGTTGGAGCATGTCAATTATTTCTGGGCACTGGGAGGCATGGGAAGAGAGGATGGAGGGGGGGGGGGGGGTTGTGAGGACTTTCGGTACATGGAAGATGAAGCGAGAAAGGAGCAATCTGCAGTGGGTTTCCGTGTGTGTGTTTCTACGTGATTGCCGCGGCCCTAATGGATTCCAGGACAACAAACACAAGGGAAATCAAACAGTAGACATTACACAACATCGCATTGAGAACACGCCGGTAGGTTTGCGCTCTACCCCTCGATCCAATTACGCAGCTGAAAAATAATATTCATTTTTCCAGCCCGTTTAGTATTTAACTCGTATTGTGGCATGTTGGAATTTACTCAGCACTGGAAAGAGACAACAAGAAGGTTTAGACGGTATCTCTGGAGCCACATGTATCCTCCTGGCCTGAGATCAAATCCCGGCAGTACCTCATCTCCAGCGTCTTCTCCGAAGCCCAAACCATCCTACTCTTTCCACGATGAAAGGAGCCCAGTGGGTGTCGACCACAAAGCCGTTTGAAAATCCCTGAACGTGCTTATTCAAAGCCGAGAGCTCGTTCATTATTCAGCCTAAGCCGTGCAGTCATGTATAAGTTTGTCAGGGTTCACCTCGTGATTTATTACTGATGATGTGCAAGTTTAAAGTCTATTCCAGCCTTTCTGTCAGAACCTCTGAGGCCTCGGAGGCGAAACACAAGATGTTACAGAGAAAAAGTCTGCTAGTGTCGGCCAGATTTGCTGCAACGCTCATCAACGATGAAGCATCAAAGAGCAGCCGAGTCCAGACAGCAGATCCCACCTCGGTCCATCACAGTGTTCGACGTAATGAGAGCTGGGTCAACGTACTGTCTTTCTTAAGGCTGTCTGAGTGAAGAGAAAAAAGCGTGGACAGTTGGTGTAAAGCCTGTGCTGCAGTACAGAGAGGAGTTGGCCAAGGCTGGAAGTAAAAAATTGCAACTGGCATGCCTAACCCCCGATCCTAACGTGGCTGCTAACGTGGTATTTGGTCAATTGTGTAACTTTTTATTTTATTCTAATACTTTTGTATGCATACTTCTTCGTAACATTAAGCTGTCTTTGGCTCTTTATCTGCTGTACCAACGTAAATGTCCTCTCTTTGGGACTAATTCTGATTCTGAACTGGAAGGTTCGATAGAAAAACCCTAACTCCAGGATCCAGATGTGTCAGACAGATTTAACTTTCCTGCAAAAGTCAGATTTCTAAGGGATGATCAATATTTAAAAAGTGGTACATCGATTATGATGTTATCGGAGGCGTGTGGCGCAGTGGGTTGTGCGTTGGTGTTCGGATCAGGGGGTCGCAGGTTCAAACCCCACTGCAGTCAGCATGTCGTTGTGACACTTCACCCCAAATTGCTCCTGTGGGGATTGCCCACAGTATTGAGTATGTATCATTACCCCCTATGGTGGCCAAGTGTTGCATTACATGCTAACCTTAGCGCCGGCTTTTCCACTACAGTCAGTCAGCATGTCGTTGTGTCCCTGGGCAAGACACCTCACCCCAAATTGCTCCTGTGGGGATTGTCCACAGTATTGAGAATGTAAGTCGCTTTGGATAAAAGCGTCTAACAAGTGACATGTAATGTAATGTAATAATCCTGGCGTTTTCCCTTACAACCCCTATATGTTTGTACACGTGCCTAAAACCCTAACCCAAACCCTTGTGTCCGGAATTACAAATTCCTTATTTTTGGCCTGAAAGTAAAGCTTTAGATAGAATTATCTTGAGATACATCTTTGCTATTATTGGTAAAAAGGTAGGAAACTCAACGTTGTCCTGTTTACCTGTATCCCTATATGTGTTGGTGTGTAACATGCTTTTCACATGCACTATATCCATATGGCATTGCTACAATACAGATACACTCCAAGCTTGGGAAATGAATCCTATCAAATCCAACCCTTCAGTCAAAGTAGGCACATTTTTGACGATGTAACATTGCATGAAGTTGCCACAACCTTTTAAATTGGACTTCGGATTCGATTGGACTGCTCATATCCCCAAGCATGACCAAATCCAATTAAATCATGTGACTGATATGTGAAGTGAGTCTGCATCATATATTCCGTATTTGGCAGGAGAACTGAGGCGCTAGTTGGGAGTTCATGGAAGGATAGATGCTGCACCCTGCACTGTCAATTACCAGCGCTCCTTCAGCAAGAACCTGGCAGTATCAGTGTGTGTGTGTGTGTGTGTGTGTGTGTGTGTGTGTGTGTGTGTGTTCCCCCTCAGGCCAAGCTTATATTTGCCAATTTTTCTTCTGTCTCCTCCACCATCCATCAGCTTCCCCTCCCATCAGCAGGCCGGGCCACCATTTTGATTTAAGGCGAAGTCCTCCCGAAAATATGACTCGCCTTTTTCGTTCAGAGCGGACCGCAAATCAGGCCGATAAGGTCTTAGCTTAGTATTAATGGTGCCGAAAATTAAATGAAGGCAGGAGAGAGCGAGAGAGAGGTGTGAGGACGAGATCGAGTTATGAGACGACGAGGTGGAGGATGGTCGTTGTTAACTTGTGAGAGAATTAAGAAGAGGTACGAGTGGGGATGGGGAGGAGAGAGAGAGAGGGGGCGAGCAGGGTGGACGAACGCTGGGATGCCGTTTCGGGGGGAAATGCGGTAATTGTCCGGCTCCGCTTGATAACGAGGCCATTTCATTTTCACTCCACAAACTATACTGTTAATGGGATTTCTGCTCTCTGCCCCTGCTGACACACACACACACACACACACACACACACACACACACACACACACACACACACACATAGTGACAAACAAAAATTGAATTCCACATACATACCAATTCTCCCTCCGATATCCCTCTCTCCATTGAACTCCAGGTCTGTATTCCAATAGCCGATACACACAGAGGTTTTTTTTCATTTTCATCTGTTTCCACATCTTGCCGGCGTTTATTATTTTACTTTCATGCCAATAAACCGTGTCAGTGCGAACCGGATTGAAATAGAGTCAGAGATTAGGAGGTGTCACATCCTGTTATTTTCGCACACGGCTTTTTCGATTACACAATGTCCTCCAAAAAAAGGGATAAATGCTCCGAGCTGCTACTCACAGCAGGGAGCCAGACATCCATCATGAGCTCCATGGAGAAGAGAGTAAACACTCTGACGCTGCAGATGGAAAGAAGCATGGAGTGTGTGGGAAAGAGAGAGCGGCTATAAACGCAAATTACAGATGTGTTCGACCGAGGGCTCGCTTGCATACATGTTGCAGATCAACAGATCTACAGTATCAAGAGGTGAGCATGCTGATGATGACAGAAAGCATATGTATTTATGAAGCATAATCTACACTGAACACAAATATAAACGCAACACTTTTGTTTTTGCTCCCATTTTTCATGAGATGAACTCAAAGATCTAAAACATGTTCTATGAACACAAAATAACCATTTCTCTCAAATATTGTTCACGAATCTGAAAGAATGTGTGATAGTGAGCACTTCTCCTTTGCCGAGATAATCCATCCCACCTCACAGGCGTGGCATATCAAGATGCTGATTAGACAGCATGATTATTGCACAGGTGTGCCTTAGGCTGGCCACCATAAAAGGCCACTCTGAAACGTGCAGTTTTGCTTTATTGGGGGGTCTGGGGGGGTCTGAAAACCAGGCAGTATCTGGTGTGAGGGGTAGGGGTAGGGGTAGGGTTAGGGTTAGGGGTAGGGGTAGGGTTAAGGTATCGTTGTGAATCGAGTGGCCTATGTTCGTCATCCATACCATAACCCCACCACCACCATGGGCCACTCGATTCACAACATTACCCTACCCCTAACCCTACCCCTACCCCTCACACCAGATACTGCCTGGTTTTCGGACCCCCCCAGACCCCCCAATAAAGCAAAACTGCACGTTTCAGAGTGGCCTTTTATGGTGGCCAGCCTAAGGCACACCTGTGCAATAATCATGCTGTCTAATCAGCATCTTGATATGCCACACCTGTGAGGTGGGATGGATTATCTCGGCAAAGGAGAAGTGCTCACTATCACACATTCTTTCAGATTTGTGAACAATATTTGAGAGAAATGGTTATTTTGTGTTTATAGAACATGTTTTAGATCTTTGAGTTCATCTCATGAAGAATGGGAGCAAAAACAAAAGTGTTGCGTTTATATTTTTGTTCAGTGTATTAGCTTGTTTTAATTGATGACAGTGACTCATCTGTTAGGCCATTTGATGTTGGTATCCTGACACAGAAAATAAAATGTATAAATGTACAAACTGTCCCAATCTCATCCTACACACATGGTGTTCAATGCTCAGTAATGAAAGAACGCTCACAACGGCTCAGAGTCCTCGAGGTAAAACCAGAAAGGAATAACATCCCATTTCCAGCACAGTGACGTCGTGAACAGCCTCAGATCTAAGGTCCATGTTATCTTTTCAGGACTAGAGAAAGCACCTCACGGCTTCCTTACATGCTTTCAAGACGCCTGCGTTTCATGATATGCTGGGCTCATTAGTATTACATGTTTGTTTACCTCGTTCAAGAGTCAAGTCAAGAGCGGCAAGACTTCTAACGAACACCCAGCAGGGGGCTTGTGTTGTTCCTGCTTTAACCTCGTAATACTGTCTTCAAGCACATTTTAGAATACATTTTGAAGATTGCTTTTTTAATTACCTATAAGGACACGCATGGCAGACCTCCAGCATGTATCTCCTCCAGACACTGGAGCTCAAGATAACTGAAGCCTTTGAGATGTATTCCCAAAGGGCCACGAATGCAGCTTTGGTCAGAACACTTTTAATGATATCTACAGTTTGGATTTGAACAGATTTAATCCGCAGAAAACTACCAATCCTTTGTAAATCTTGTCATGGCTTTCTTTAGAAGTGTGTACTCTCTATGCAGTTTTCAAGTATAGAGTCCTTTCCCTTGCACTGATGGATAAAGTTCAATAAGCAACTTGAGATGCAAGAACGGCGTTAGAGTTAAGAGTTGACATTGACGAGCGGATTATTCCACCCAGTTTGCAAGCTATTTATAAGATGATAAAAGCTAAATAGTAAGACATTAGCCAAGGGGTTAAAAACTTGCATTTCGAACAATGCGCTTCACCTCCTTCACTTCACACAACTGCAATTTCAATTTAATTCCATTCAAACAAAGACATGACATTTGTAAATATGAGTTTTGACTACAGACGGAAAGCATAACTCTTTCCAAACCACAAAGTGTCCCCTTGCTGTTTAAAGAGACTGATATCAATTTGATTGGTTTCACATCTCATTTTGTGAAATGTCACTCAAACTCTTTGCAGTTCCCATCATTATTCAACAGCAATTTGTTTAACAGACGGAGCCCATCTGTTGACATAATTCCCTACAGACTCTTTTACTTTTTACTCTGAACAAGTCAGATATAATCTAGCTAAGGCAGTGGTTCCCAAACTTTTTCAGTCGGGACCCCCTTGGGTATTGGAAATATTTTCGGGACCCCCCCCCAACCCGGTTCCCATCTATATTGGTAGCATTAATTGTTGTAAAAACATTACATTTTCTCTGCTAATAATAAGAAGATCCAACTATAATTGTATATTTTATTATGGATTACACATGAACTAAAGTGCTTGTAATAGATACTGTGAATTAATTTGGCCTAATTAAAACTGGTTGGCCTTCTTCCCTGAGTAGTAGATTTTTAAATTCAGATTTCTTTAAGGAAAATATATTAATTAACTACTATTTCTACTGCAGGTTGCAAACGATCACATCACTTTACCATTCCTATTCCACACTAGCTTATCAATGACTTGTGTGTGCTTGCTTTCCCTCGCAGATCTTCTCAAAGCGGGGCTGTTGTTTTGAGACTGCCCCTCTCGGTTCATTCTCAATGTTCAGCTTTGATCTGTATTTCGTTTTGATGGCAAGCAACAGCAGAAAAAGCCTATCTCACACAAGTAATGTTGCAAAAGGAAGCATTACGCCCACAGCTCTCTGACCAATGAGATATTTTCGAGCAGTGTTTGTTTACAATTGAATAATAATAACAACAACAATACATTTGATTTATATAGGTGCACTTTAAAAACAACGTCATCTCAAGGTGCTTCACAAAGCTAAAGGGAGAAAATAATAAAATAAAAAAAT
>JAMFTG010000042.1:0-225000 GCA_023974075.1 Chaenocephalus aceratus | reverse complement strand
GGAGAGCAGGAGCCAGACGAGGGACTGTCCGTCAGACTGAGGCCCAGGGGAAGCCCTCCCACTCAGGCAGAACGTGGCTGGGTCACCCCCTCTCCTCCATCAGTGGTCCTGCGAGGCCCCGCAGAGGAGAGGAGTGTCGCAGCTTCTAACGGGCACAGAGGGTGCGGAGCCACGAGCCAAGTAATGTGTGAGTCTGGTTCATTTGCAAAGCATGTCTCTATCAACACACCATACCCGGAAAGGAGCGAGGAGAATAAAGTAATCAGATATTCACTGCCAAGTATCTTTGTCTAATCTTAGTCAGAATATGTGGTTACACTTGATATAAGACCTAATAACTTAAGTCTTGTTTTTAGACAAGGCATCGTAAGCACGTTTTAAGTCAAAGTCTTATTTTAGAGCAGGGGTGGGGAACCTTTTTCCTCTCAAGGGCCATTTCAATGTTTTCAACATTTTCCGAGGGCCGTTCAAATTATTGACCTCTGCTTAAAAATACTAAAATCACAGCCCACTCATTTCACCTTTCTTTCATTCTGTGCAAAGAAAAAGCAACCTCTCAATCCAGATATCTTACCATGACTCGCGCATACACGAGCACGGTGTGGCGTGACCACCAACACAGAAAGATATGGACACAAGATGTGTGCAAATGTATTTAGTTTCCATGTGAACATGATTTAAGTGGAGGGGGGCCTAACCTCCTCTAGGGGGGTCCGGGGGATGCCCACCCGGGAAGATTATTTTTTAAATGTTGAAGTTAAAAGCATCAATCTGGTGCACTTTGAGAGCAACATGAGGAGATGTATGGATACATCTCTCAACACCCAGATGAAACAGAACTGGAAGCAGATTTTCTTTTTCTTTATGGATATTTTACAAATCACTCCCCTTTCAAACTGTATTGTTGTTTATTAATAGCAACTTTTTTTACTGTCATATAGTATTTTATACCTGTTTACTTTATTCTCTTCTTTTTTGATAACTATAATGATCATATAAAGATGTGCCTTCACCTCACTGGTTGTAGAAAAAGCTTCTTATATTCGTTAGCATAGCTAGCTAACCAGATGCTAATAACAACAAAGGCATTGACTGTATGATAGTGTGGCAGATGAGCAGATCGTCACTGGGCTTTCAACTAAAGACAGCCACGCAGAAACTGCGGCATGTGTACGGCTCCTTATGGGTACTGACATTTTTGGAAGTGCCGGAGCGGAGCTGCGTTCTGGTGCTCTCCGTCAGAACTACACCCCTGTCAGACGAGACATATACCACGTGATGACACATTAGGCTCGTGTTGTGTTCAAGGACCCTGATCTTGGCCAGGAAAAACAGGCACTCACTTGTTTAATTATTTTGCGGTCCAGATTTCTTTAATTTTTTTCTTTCTTTTTTGTAACAATTCCCCTAATTCTGGTCAAATATAGTTCAAAGTAAGTTTCCACAGCTACATACAGGATCTCATGTATCTAAATATCCCATCTTTACTTCAAGAAATCTTACCCAGCCATTTTGTACCATTCTATTGGCAGATGTGTTCCCTTATTAAAAGCGAAAACACCTTGTTTTTATTATATATTCACTTGTTTTTGGAACAGTATTGTTTCCGGTGTTACCTGCCCCTTTGTAATGTTCCTATTCACAGCCAATCATAACAGTGTCGTAGGAAAATAAGAGAAACACAAAAACGTACAAAAATAAAAATACTTAGTTCCCAATAGACAGTTAACGGAAAGAAACAAAACAACACCAACACATCACATGTTCAACACCCTCACCTGAGTCCTACTGGAGGAGGAGGGGGACGTGCTTTCATAATGAAACCTCGTCATAATGAACTGGCTCAGACGGAGACACGAGGCAGTGATGCAGGTGTTGGCTGTGATTGTTATTATTGTTTTTTACGTCACAAAAATGATTATATTTTATCACCTACTTGGTTTCACTCTAGACCCTTATCATTTTAATTTTGCATCCACATTAAACATTGTGAATCACATATGTGTTTACTGTATGTCTGGCTTTGAATGTTCCCAATGCCACGTTATGAATAGACAAATAAAATAAATTAATCTTAATAACATCATGAATTTGGACCCAAACTTGGGCAAGACATCTTAAACCTCTGCACTTTCCCTCCTCACGTCATACCTCAAAGACCGAACCTACAGGGCAACTTGGAGAGGGTCCGAGTCCGACCCTTGTCAATTATCTACTAGGGTCCCTCAGGGCTCTGTTCTTGGTCCCCTCCTCTTCTCCCTGTACACAAACTCGCTTGGATCTGTCATGCGCCTGCATGGTTTTTCATAACACTGCTACGCTGACGACACCCAATTAATCCTGTCCTTTCCCCGCTCAGAGACCCAGGTCGTCGCACGCATCTCTGCTTGTCTCGCTGACATCTCTCAGTGGATGTCTGCTCATCATCTGCTGTGCTTGCGTACCATGCTGCGAATGGATCTGGCCCTTCCTACATTCAGGACATGGTTAAACCGTACACCCCAGCACGTGCACTCCGCTCTGCATCAGCCAAACGACTCGCTGCGAGGGGGACCCAAGTTCCCATCAGCAGAAACACGTGGGTTTGCTATCCTGGCTCCAAAATGGTGGAATGAGCTCCCCATTGACATCAGGACAGCAGAAAGCTCACACACCTTCCGGCGCAGACTGAAAACTCATCTCTTTCGACTCCACTTCGAGCGATAGAACTGCTAACAAAGCACTTATATACTAATAAAGGACTGGCTTATCTAAAGCCAGTTGAGTAGCACTTGAAATGCTTGGCTCTATGAAACCTGATGTACTTTATGATTCCGTTTTCTTCAAGGTCGTGTCTTACTGGTCAAATGTACTTATTGTAAGTCACTTTGGATAAAAGCGTCAGCTAAATGCAATGTAATGTAATGTAAACCAGTAATTGTGACTAAGTACGATTCAAGTGAAAGCAAGCGGATCATAAAGGAATATGAGGATATATGTATTAAAGGGTTAATATGCCAAAACATTTTAATACATACATGTTGTTGTTTTTAGTCCATTCCAGGGTTGTTATTCAAAGTAGGTTGTTTTGCTAAAATACCTATTTGAAATGTCCCTCACATTCTTCTGATTTGATATTGTTGACGTTTCATTCAGCGTATTATTCAATCGTAGAGAATCTGGTGTGATCCCATCCCAGTGGAATTAAAACATTATAATGTGCTGGTTAGTAAATATCCACCTGGTGGTTTGTTAGCCCTGCGTTCAACTGAGGTAAGGAGTGTACAATGCTGTGCGTGTGCGTGTGCGTGTGTGTGTGTGCGCTGTGCGTGCGTGCGTGCGTGCGTGCGTGTGCGCGCGTGTGTGTGTCATGAACCTCTCTGTCACTGTATGTATACCTGCCTGCCAGATGCCTACTAACAAGGACCTAGCTCCTTACAGGCTAATACGTTACCTGCCTGTCACACACACACACACACACACACACACACACTAGACAGCGGCTTGCTTCCACCGCCCGGTGCAGGACTGACTAATCAGTGTGACTCACACTTCTCTGTGCGCCCGAGACCTGGCCTCATGCTTAATGCAGGATGTCAGGAAGTACGTACACACACACACACACACACTCACACACACCGGCAGCAGCAGCAGGGAGATGAGTCCTGCTCTGTATTCGGTGTGTGTGTGTGTCTTCGCGTCACTAACGCTGTCCGTCTCTGGATTTGTCTCTATCAATTATGTACCTGAGATAAGAGCGTGGCAGCTCTGTGTGCTGGGGGTTGTTGTTGTTGTTGTATTGTTAGTGTGTGTTCTTAGTTGTTGTCCCTGTCAAAACAGCGTAAATGTCAAGCTAGTGTCTCACTTCAGGACGGAGAGAGAAATCAAATGAACAGAGTAAACACGAGTTAAGCCAGGCGAACCTGAATGACCTTTCAGTCAGGTGCGGGTGGAGCATGGTTGATCACTGTCGTGCCAACAACGTAAAGCCGCATAAGACCCTACGTCCAAAACCCTGGAACCTCCCCATCCGTCTGGAATTCTCCTTCTGGGTACAACACACTCTCCACCAGATATGAAGAGATTATCTTACAGATGTCTCACATATTTCCTATATTATTCTGCACAGAGCTTATGTGTTAGTGTCAGAGAGCTGTCAGCAGGACTGAAATAACCCCATCAGTGCAAAACATAGATGACACCATCCTGTTTTATCCATTTTGAACCAATGATAAAGAAAATGAGATTATGAAATACGTAGGAGCAAGTAAATGTTCAAAAAACACTCTAAAATTCAATATGGCCGGCTTCCGGTTGGGAATATGGTCTTTTTTCATCATCTCCATATGTTACAAATACCTACCAAATGTCGTTCTACGTGGCGCCGTTGAGCCATTTTGCCACATCAATTATTTATGGTGGGTGTTTTGTCTTTTTGAATGTGATGTGGACCTTGAGTCTGGAATACAGATTGGAAATAATGCTCAAAAACCCTAGTTTAATAAAACCTTCACTATATTTGAATTGTATAGGACATTAACTAACAAAATAATATAACTTAGGGGTGTCACGGTATCCGTATTCGTCCCGTCACGGTTCGGCACATGCAGTCACACGACGAATACGCCTTTTTTTTACGAGTGGGAAAAAGGTCTGTCATTCAGGGCACTATCCACTACACTATATATACTCCAGGGGGCGGTGTTGCGCCTAAAATCTGTTTGCCAGCCGCCCTTAAACAACAAATGAAGAACAAGAAGAAACACAACAACACGAACAAGAAAAAGTTAGTATGGCGATTTCAGATAACACACAGGAGCTAGAACCCACCTGCTTCTTTTAAACCAGCTGTGTGGGAACATTTCGGGTTCCCTGTGGACTACAATAACGATGAGGTGTGCGAGTGGTGGATCCGACGAGGACGGTGTGTCGGTGTTGTTAGACAGCGGTGCGGTATGCTAATGGTAACACACGCCAAACATGCTAAATCATATCAGAAGGGATCACCCAGGTTTACCAATCACCGGAGCCCGGCAAAAGACAACAGCTGTTCAACAGCTGATCCCCGCGGTTTTTAAGAAGCCAAGAGACATGAGAGCCGAGAGACCAAAATAAATAACGGAAGCTATTGGCATATATATTTCAAGGCTATGCGCTCTTGAAACACTTTCTTATTATTTATGATGTAATATTTTCAAGACATTCTTTTTAGTTTTACAGCTTGATGAAACCTTTTTGTTTGACATCAGCCATTATAGATACTATGGCCATCTGAGTGTGTGGTTCTGTTTGTGGTTTGTTTTTAACAGTGTAATATCAGAGTTCTTTATTTTTAAACTGAAACTACTGTTCAAAAATAAATAACAACAAACCTGGAATTATGCATTTGGGACTTTTATTTGCTTTTTCTTCTTGTACCGAACCGTAACCCCCAAACCGAGGTACGAACCGAACCGTGACTTCTGTGAACCGTTACACCCCTTCAGGCCCTATAAAATGTATTGTTACGACAATAGGGTCCTTCAATCTGACGTTGTCGTTGCTTGGGACCCAATTAAGTTCCTTCATTGGTAGAAAAAAAAGAAAAATGCTGACAAATAAACACAACATACAAAATGGCTGACTTCATGTTTACATTGTATTTCCAAGAACCTCTAAATGTTATATCCGTCTACCCAATAGAGATTTTATTTGAAAAATGTAGCGGGTGCTATCCAGTTTTTTAGTCACAACCATTTACACGCAAATCAATCATAAAACACACACATGTGTACCACCTCTGATGCTGTGCAATAACTTCCCGAACACTTTCAACCCCTCGCTAAATAATCCCATGTTAGATTGAGTGGAAGAACATACCGTATGAAATATAATAAAACTGAACACTGTTGAACATCCTTCTAAATGCCAAAGCGGCTTCATCAGAGCCTCCCTGTACCTGTTCGTGTCCATGTGTGGCAGTTACAGGTGAGTGAGCAGACTAATAATTAAGTGTTAGCGCTTAGCGGTGAATATTTAGCAAGCGGCGCACTGCTGGGTCTGACCCGGCAGAGACACATTTACCACCCTGTGCTGCTGAGAAAACGTGTGTGTGTGTGTGTGTGTGTGTGTGTGTGTGTGTGTGTACAGAATTGGTGAATTGCAAAAAATACATAATTCCACGAGAACTGAAAGCCCATCACACACACACACACACACACACACACACACACACACACACACACACACACACACACACACACACACACACACACACACACACACACACACACACACACACACACACACACACACACACACACACACACACACACACACACACACACACACACACGTATCTTCACACAATGGCTCGTATGATATTGTAACTAAGGTATAACGGTTTGGTGACTTCTCCTTCAAACGTCCGGCCGCACGCGTCCTGTTCGACGTGTGGAATGCTCTCGATCCAGAAACAAAATGGAGTAAAAGGTTATCTTTGGATCTGACAAGTGGGACAGCAGTGCTCAAAGGATGCTCAGGAGGAAGTGAGGGAAAGAAGAAGACTAGATTTAGGTTAAAATAACTAGGGAAAGGACACTAACAGCAGACTCCTGGATACGAGTGTTTGGACACACCCCCACGCCCTGACACACACACACACACTTCAGCTGAGGCTCGCCTTAAGGATATCAGCCAGAGCTATGTTTTATTTATATATGTTTCTTGGCAAAGGATTCACATACAGATTGAACTGGAGCTTTCATGCATGCAGACGCACACGCACACACACACACACACACACACACACACACACACACACACACACACACACAGAGAGAGTTGCAGTCACACAATCTCTTAAAAAACATTCAAATTATAGCCACTTGAGGAATGAAAAGTCTGAAACAAAGCCACAATTACTGCACTTTTACGCAAACACACACACACACAAACGCACACACACACAAACGCACACACACACACTTAAGATGCATAACAGCAGCCTCAACCACAAACTAAACGAGAGCTGACAGAAGGAGAGGGAAGGAAGATTTACCCTGACAGGACAGCAATCTCTGTTTTCCTCATCTTAAATGAATCACACACACACACACACACACACACACACACACACGCACACACACACACACACCATGTATACATCACTTCAGGGGACATTACATTGACTTACATGCATTTCCTGGAGACTTATCCTAACCTGAACCATAACCAACACATGCCTAACCCTTACCAAGTCTTCACCCTAAAATTAATGATCCCCCTTATGGGGACTTCCATTTTGTCCCCATAAGGGAGGTGAGTCCCCACACGTGACTATGTAAACAGATCTAGGTCCCCACAAGTATAGTAATACTAGCCCCCACACACACACACAGCTGAATAATAGAAGCAGCATTAAACTGAAGGTTGGGGGTAGCCTCCTCCGTCTGGGCTCTGTCGCGGTGCGTCTCACAGGCGGAGACGGCGTGGGAAGATTCGGTCTCCCGGGCGATAGAAAATGCAGCAATTACTTTTTTAGACATTTCGTGAGGCTTTTATCCAACGCCTTTCAATAAGCGCGCAGGTAGGGGCTCACACACACCCGTGGATATTAAGGAATTTAAATAAATGTTATGAAACCTGCTGGAGCGTTGTGTTTCTGCCTGAAGTGGCAATTTGGAGTAATTGTGTGTTTACTATGAAAACAATCCGACAAATTACAAATGTTATGGCAACCAGTATGACCCTGTTCCCTCACCCTATCCTAAGGGAGTGTATGTGGGCAGGCAGGCTGTGCCTCTCCACCTCTGTTCCTTACTTCTTACTGGCTGCCCGTTTCCCTACATGAGTCCATGTACGCAGACACGTTCGTTTAGCTGCTATAGGCCTGGACTGTCGGTCTGTCTGTCTGTCCCTGTGCTCTCACGTTCCCAATAACCCAGCTTCCCCCACATTTATTTTTGGAGTCTATATCTGGATCCATTATCCTGCATCCTGGGTCCTGAGCATAGACTGTATATATAAATGGACGTAGTGTCGGTGACGTCACCCATAGGATTCTGCAGAGTTGCCGTGAAGCCCTTAGTAGGCGGAGTCGGCCACTAACGACTCGACTGTGACGTCAGAGTCTAATCCCGCCTGCTCCAAATAAGGGCAAAGAGGCGGAGCCGAGGCGGGACCTGCTGCCTCCGAACTGGAAGTAAACAGAGCTAGCTCAGGCTAAGAAGCTAAGCTAACATGAAATACATGCATACCAAGTTACTGCTAACAGTGTCGTTCCCCTATATAAACGTTACATTCATATCAAATGAGACAATCTGCAAGAGAATTATCTATATTTTGTTATTCTTAATGCTTGTCATTCACACGTTGAGAAAAGACGGACTCCACCGCCCGGAGCTAACGGAGCCGCAGGGGGCTAGCTCCGGGACGCCGGCTGGAGCTAGCCCCCTGCGGCTCCGTTAGCTCCGGCGCCACCACTGGGATAATTGGGTCCCCTATTAACATTTGCTCCCGTTTAGCATTATGGGCGTCATAGCCATAGACTATAAAAGTCTTACCCAAGGCTGAATCATAAACTAAAATGTATATGTATGCATAAAGGGTTACGTCCTTAGCTGGCTAATAAGTAACAAGCTAAGCTACCAAGCACACAAACACCTGCGAACGGGGTTAACATGAATAATATTATCATTTTAGACTTCTTGGAAGTTCTGTTAGTACATTGAAGCGCACAGCACGACATTTTAATTGTCTGGTATTTGTAACAATATTCCCTAAAAGGCACAATCACCACGAACACGGCTAAAGCTAAAGGGTCAAGTACAGTACTATGACACTAACGATGTAGCCTCTGGTTGTAGCCTAGCAGAGTGGACAAGTTGCTGTAAGCTGACAGTGAGGCATGTACGTGTCCATCAACGTGACCACGCCCTAATTTATGCAAAAACGTTAAGACCTAATATAAATAAAAGGGTCGTGTTAGAAAACAATTCACTCACAGATTCATAATCATGAAGGTGGAATTTAACTATATCGATAATAATATTTATTGCATCCATGGGTAGAAACATGTTTTTTTCTGCTGTAAAGTTGGGCATTTTAACATGGGGGTCTATGGAAATTGCTCCTTTCTGCAGCCAGTCCCTAGCGGCCCATGTATGAACTTCAGTGTGTGGCACTTCCGTATTGGCTTCCCGGCTGTTCCCCAGAGTTTGCTGCTTGGTCCTGAGTCCTGGACTTCGAGTCGAGGCTGATCCTGTTGCTGCGGTCCTGGACCCTGAATCATGTGTCCTGGATCCTGCATCCTGAGTTCTGGATCCTTAGTCCTGTGTCCTCTGTCCTGCATCCTGGGTCCTGAGTCCTGGACTTCGAGTCGTGGCTGAACCTGTCTCTGCGGTCCTGCCTGACTCACCATACTACTTCCCTGATGGCTTCCACAGGATTGTTGACATCCTTGTGGATTCATCTTCTTATTATACACACATGCATTTCCTAACATTCGGTCTATTTGCTGTGAAATGTATTATCCTTTCGATTTACACACGGCATCTATTGCACGTCTGTCCGTCCTGGGAGAGGGATCCCTCCTCTGCTGCTCTCCCTGAGGTTTCTCCCATGTTCCCTTTAAACTGTGGGTTTTCTCTGGAAGTGTTTCCTTGTACGATGTGAGGGTCTAAGGACAGAGGGTCTGAGGACAGAGGGTCTGAGGACAGAGGGTCTAAGGACAGAGTAGTAGTTGTTGTAGTAGTAGTTGTGTGACGGTTGGTCGTCTGGAGCTAAGTTCCATCCCAGTGAACATGGTTGTAGGAGTGGAGATATTAATGATGTCCCTCAGTTTAAAACCTAAAACACAAATTAACTATAAAGTTGCCAAAACCTGATATTAGTGATAAAGACAAATTAAATGTGATAAAGTAACAGTCAGTACAACCTCGTACATATGTGATCGTTTCCGGCACACCGTGTATATAGTGTGAATACATGTCCTTAATGCACACCCAAGTACTGCGTTTAAGTACAATGTTAAAGTGCTACTATCTAAGTATTCTTATTTCATGCTACTCTATAGTTTTTGCTCCACTACAGTTACTTTACAGATTCAGATTAATACAGAATATCAATCACCTAATACATAACATATAAAGAGTACTTTAACTTATCGTACATGTTGATGCCATGATGTACTTTTGTAAAATAGTTATTTTCACAATTAAGTAGAATATCGGACATTTCTTCCTGAAATTACATATTTATTTGTAAATATTTGTTCACAATCCAGTGGTTTTATATTATTCTGACAGAGCCCATTACTACATAACTACTACTACTACAAGTACTTTAAGTATGCTTTACTGCCAGTACTTTGTGCTTTTAAATGCAAAGTATTTTTGACTTAAAATGTTGCATTGCTAACTTAGCTTAGCTAGTGAACATACTCTCAAGGTCAGAGTACTTCCTAGAGAGCAGTATGGCTCCAGCAGAGCTCCAGCTGGTGAGCATACTCTCAGTGTCAGAGTACTTCCTAGAGAGCAGTATGGCTCCAGCAGAGCTCCAGCTGGTGAGCATACTCTCAGTGTCAGAGTACTTCCTAGAGAGCAGTATGGCTCCAGCAGGTAGAGCTCCAGCTAGTGAGCATACTCTCACTGTCAGAGTACTTCCTAGAGAGCAGTATGGCCGTTTCTGTCTCCGAAAGACGTCTGCAGAGCCGAGCTCATCTGGCCGTGAACACACTCCAGTTCTTTGGGAAACTTTTCACAGCATCACCTTCATGTATTCATACTCTCACTGTCAGAGTACTTCATGTATTCATACTCTCACTGTCAGAGTACTTCATGTATTCATACTCTCCTCCAACGCATCTCTTCTTTCTCTCGTCAGGGTCTCGGGCAGCTGAAGCCTATTTGGTGAAATGCAGAGACACTTTGGACAGGCCACCGGTCCGCTGCTCACACACACATGCAGACACACACATACAGACACACACACACACACGCAGACACACACATGCAGACACACACTCCTCCACCTGAGCTCAGGGTGGAAACCACAGCCGTTGTTAGCAGAATAAAGCGACTCCACGTGGAGCTGGACCGATGTTTGACGGCGTGCAGATGGCACACATTTGGATAATATCAACTGGCGTCGTGGCTCTGAAACTTTGATTTGTATTATGGAAAAAGAAACGTCTCCTAAATAATCTTTCTTCTATTAATACATTAATAGGGGTAGTGGTGGTCTAATGGATAGTGAGGCGGGCTGAAGATCGGAAGGTTGTGAGTTCAAATCCCGCCTGGAACACCACCACGTGTGCCCTTGAGCAAGGCACTCAGCCCTCAGTCACTCCAGGGAGAATGTCCCTGTGAGTCGCTTTGGATAAAAGCGTCAGCTGAATGAAATGTAATAATACATGTATTTTGTAAGCGCTTTTCCAGGTGCTCGAAGTCGCTTTACAGAGGTGGTAAAAAAAAAGGACATCAAATAAAGAGTAAAAGTCACAAATCCAGCAATAAAACATCACATTTCAAAGCCAGTTAGAGGTGAGTAAATCAAATGAATGCATGTTTGGCGGTTTATGCCTGAGTGTAAACATATTGGATGCATTGAAATAAAGTGCCGTGTTCTTTCGTTATATGTTGGCACACCAACACAATGTAATGCCTCTTTAGCCAATCCCTGACGTCAAAAAGCCTCGAGGCGTTTTTCAAAAAACCCTTTCTGTGCGTGTACAGCAAGAAGCTCAGGAGGAGGCCAGTTGCTTTTCATGAAACGGCGAAGATACGACAAGAAAAGTTAAAAGACAAAGAAGCCATGTTCACCGTATTGTCTGTGTGACGCGTCAGATACAGGAAGGGGTTACCTCTGCAGACGGAGCTCCACGGGAGGAGAGACGAACAGCCCTGAGCTCTCTGTCTTTGTGTCTTTCTGTTCCTCTCACTCCAGACGAGCGGCGGGTGTTCAGACAGACGTGTTGCCGTCTTCAACTCGCCTTGATCCAGATCCAGAAAATACAATATACTCCAGTGGCCTCGGGCTTTGCATCCTTCATTCATCTGCAGCACAACGGATACACCTGACCCTTCAAAGCCCTGCATTTAGACCAAGCCCACATGGCTTTACGCACACAATGAAAACCAGACAGACTGTAAAATGTATCTTTCTTTTCTTTAGTGCTTCTCAAAGTGTGGTCCGCGGACCACTGGTGGTCCGTGGGCGCCCCCTAGTGGTCCGTGAGTATATTGGTAACATTTCACATTGGAAATAAATTAATTAATTTAAGTTTTTCGCACTCTCGCGGGAATATCTCCGCAATAGAGCGAGCTTAAGTTTCACTTTCGATTGCATGATATAGCCCAGATCAACACCTTCATCGCACATGTTGCCACTTGTTTGTACCATTTTCAGGCGATTTGTAAAAAAACGATGTGTTTTTTGGATATTTGTGGAGTTAGGTGGTCCGCGAGTGTTTTTGTATTGGTTAAGTGTCCTTGGTATGAACAAGTTTGAGAAACACTAGAACACAAACCCAAATGGCCTTACTGTAGATTGTATACGCTGTATCTCTTGTGTTTACATTGTGTCTGTTCGTCCTGTAATCATGTGTTTCCAGCTCATTTATATTTCTGCTCTGTGTCCCGTTCAGATATTGGAAAACACTGTTTCCTGCAGCTGCTCCGGGGACGTTCTGCTTCAGTTCATGCCGCGAGACGCGTGTGCTGCCCCTCCTTGGACTGTGCATCAAACATTGTGAAGATAGAGATCTGAAAAGTTATATTGGGTAAAAACTTTAAATTACAATGCAATTGAGTTCTCTGAGGCCGTGCATCGAGAAGTGCTTTGAGCTAAATGCTAACATGCTAATATGAATAATATTCACAATCCTTGTTTGGCATATTAGAATGACTACTTTAGCTATTTAGAAATGTACACAAAGTCATCAAGTGCTTTCGAGATGCAAAGGCTTTATGGTCATTGAGATGTGTCCGTACGTTTGATCCTTTCCTCCACGTGGTCTGTTTTGTTTTTAGTTGACCGTACGTCTGCCTGGTGCTGTTGTAACATCTCCTCTCGTATCATCTCCTGCCCTTAATGTCGTTGCTGCTATAGTGTGCTAAATACCTGTGTGTGCTGCTCTTGATGTGTTGCATATCATGTATGTCTGTGTTGCTTTGGTTACAGATGTCATGCTCTTATATGTCGTCTGTCAGGGACTACGGGTGGAAATGAGCTCAACGCTAAAATCCGGCATCTTTACACTTGAAGCATTATTCGTCTGAAGTGTTCATTCATGTCCCGATTCAAATACACGATGAAATGAAAACAATGAATTGTGTTCATGTTTCTGTGGTCTTTGTTCTTACTTGTGAAGCACTTTGTGAATTATATTTCTTTGAAAGGTGCTATAATAAATAAGCGTATTATTAGTATCCGCACAACAGAGTCGCGATGACACAGAGAAGCTCAAGGCTGCTCCAAAAATACATCATACCTAGCTAGGACTGAAAAAAGAATTCATGTATGTTTATATATATATATATATATTTCAGCATCGAGGGGACGCAGGCGTGTTTTTCGCCGCTCTTCATGCCGACGCTTACTTAAGCGACCTTGGGTCCCTTGAAAGGCGCTATAGAAATCTCAGTTATTATTATTATTATTATATCTTCTCTAAATCAAGATGATGTGAATCTGATTTTTTTCTGTTGGGTGCAATTCATTATCAACAAGAGATAAGATAAGTCAAAGAAGTACTTTATTGATGGCAGTATAAAAATAATGAACATTTTAAAGAAAATAAATAAACAAGGAAGTACAAATGTTGCATTTAAAAATTAACTAGATAAAAAATATAGTGAAAATAAACAAAATACTGCAAGAGAATGGCGCGAGGGACAAAATGGTGCAAGTGCAACGTCTGGAGTAAGATGGGATGTTCAGTCAACATTCAGTCACGTTTTTACAATTTATTTTTTCCACCTCCTGAAACGCCTCCATTGGACTCCTTTGTGTACTTCCTGGACATAGTGACATCACTATGTAACACTTGCGCTTCTATTGGTTAGCGCTGCAACACATTATACTTGATAGAAGAAGAGGCGGGACATCTAAGCTGTTGACCAATCACAACAGAGTAAAACGTTGTGACTTTCGGAGTACTTTATCTGAGCGTCTGATGTCGCTGCTGAGGGCTTTATATTTCTTAAAGCCCGACGTGTCTCATCCGGGCGGTACAGTGTGTGTCAGTATGGGTATTGGACTTTGAACCTGGGCAGAGAAGTCAGGGCAATTCATCTATCATCTATAGCAGGGGTGTCAAACTCAAGGCCCGGGGGCCAAATCCGGCCCGCGACTTCATTTTACGTGGCCCGCAAGAGCTTGCAAAGAATATTATAATACGTTTATTATACGGTTACATACAGTATATCTACATATGTTCATTTAAATTAATTTCTTATTTTATAGTTATTTATTTATCTTTTATTTATCTTTGATTTATCCTCAATTGTATTCATCTGTGCTGTTTTTCAATCTCACCCTGTTGCTGTTAAACTACTGCGTTTCCCCACGGGGATTAATAAAGCTTATCTTATTTTACAGAAGCACGTTGCCCATAAACTACATGTCCCACAATGCATCTCATGTTGTGACATGAAGAGACTTTCAATTGTTTGCCCTCGACTTCTGCTTTCAGACGTAGTTAATTATGAAGTTATTACCCTATCCAATAATAATCCAATGCCGAGGCAATAATATAATATAACACATTATTTCATATATATTATGTATTTATATATGTATATTTATATAGTTACAACCGGCCCTTTGAGTGCAACCTTAATGCTGATGTGGCCCGCGATGAAATTGAGTTTGACACCCCAGATCTATAGTCTTTGAGAGACTTCAGCGAAGACGCAAAGTCAATCTAAAGTCAGCGGATCGCGAGACATTGCCATTCCTCGTGCTGAGTAGTATATTTCAGTCTGGACCAACGTTTGAGGCAATATAAAAACATCCCTGGAGCGTGACTCGAAGTCCAATTAATGACTGGCTCTGACTTTAGCGAAATAAAACAAATTACATCTGTTAACGAGTTCTGAGAAGGAAATTGCATTAATATGATTCGCCGAGATTCAAAACAATGGCAGAGTGAAATGTTCCACGATGACCTGAGTTGCAATAGACCGGTGAAGACTATGAATATTAAAATGAATGCCAAACACGTTAAATGACTATTGATTACAAAAGGGCTCCGTCTGCTTTCTGCATCAGAGCGGCTCAGACATCGCAAAGATGGAGGCTAAGTGCTGCTCTCACAGTATTGATCCAAGCCGTCTCTTTGAATTTCATTTCCCACTACCTGTCGTGTGTTTCGGGGCGACTCCACCGCTGTGTGCCGAGTCAGATGAAATGCCCACAGTCGTTTAAAAGGATTAAGTGCAGGATCTGGAGACGCAGACTGAAACAGTGCTGTCAGCTGAAGTTAACGGAGATGTGAGAGAGAAGGGGTTTGTGTGAGTGTCTCTGCTTTCAGAGAACAGACGGAGGGCGGGATCAGAATCAGGTTTAGTGCCGAGTGGGTTTGCACTCAGAAGAAGTTGGTTTAGTGGCGCAGAGATAAGGAACAAAGTTGTAAGAGAAGTAGGGCTGCTCAATTAATCGTATTTTAATCGCAATTACGATTATGGCTTGCAACGATTATGAAAACAACGTAATCGAAATAAAACGATATTATTATTACGGGCGGCTGTGGCTCAGTGGATAGTGTGCAAGTTTGAGTCCCACTGCAGTCAGCATGTCGTTGTGTCCCTGCAAGACGCTTCACCCCAAATTGCTCCTGTGGGGATTGTCCACAGCAGTGCTTCTCAAAGTGTGGTCCGCGGTGGTCCGTGGGCGCCCCCTAGTGGTCCGTGAGTATATTGGTAACATTTCACATTTGAAATAAATTAATTAATTTAAGTTTTCCGCACTCTCGCGGGAATATCTCCGCAATGGAGCGAGCTTAAGTTTTCACTTGTTTGTACCATTTTCAGGCGATTTGTAAAAAAACGATGTGTCTTTTGGATATTTGTGGAGTTAGGTGGTCCGCGAGTGTTTTTTTATTGGTTAAGTGTCCTTGGTATGAACAAGTTTGAGAAACACTGGTCCACAGGACTGAATGCATGTAAGTCGCTTTGGATAAAAGCGTCTAACAAATAACATGTAATATATTTTACTTTTCTTTTTCAAATAATTTTTTTTTTGGATTTTCAGTTGAATTCTACTTAAAGTTCAGGGTAATCAACTGTTCAAATGTTGTTTCTCCAATAAATGGATGTTTTCAAAGTGAATGGATAATCGTTTTTAATAATCGTGATATCAATTATTGACCCAAATAATAGAGATTATGATTTTTGCCATAATCGAAAGAGAAGCAGCAAAAATGTAACTAGTTACACAGAATATAAATACACACCTTCCAGACTGAAAACTCGTCTCTTTCGACTCCACTTCGAGCGATAGAACTATTAACAAAGCACTTATATACTAATGGCTTATCTAAAGCCAGTTGAGTAGCACTTGAAATGTTTTTGCTCTATGAAACCTGATGTACTTTATGATTCTGTTTTCTTCAAGTTTGTATTTTGTTGGTCGAACGCACTTATTGTAAGTCGCTTTGGATAAACGCGTCAGCTAAATGTAATGTAACAAAGAAAGTAAGTTCAGTGAAACTTTGAAGAACATTCAGTATTTAGATTTGAATGCGGAGGGCTTTGATTCAGATTGAAACGACTTTGTTTTCAATCACATTTACATATAATTGAAATTATTCTAATTAAATTACAACTTAGATGTACTTATAATGTGTTTGCTTTCAAAGCAGCATTTGGCACAGATTCAGTTCAGCGTCAACTCAAATATGCTTTACCCACAAGTCAAATATCAGAATACCTTTACTCGTCCTACAGAGGAGATCATATGAGTGTTGCTGCAAGAAAAGAGATAAAGACAGCTTAGCATTAACTAAGATGCATAACAATTATATATTAAAGATACATCAAAAATAATTAGTACAACATTTAAAAAATACATATCCGGTAACAGTTTTGAAGACGTAGCAGCCAAGTATATATTGCATATTTGGCATTTCACAACAAGGGGTGTTATAGTGGTCTGTGTTGTTATATAGGGGTCTACCAGGGACCATGAACAGTGTGGTTTCATGAACATAAATGTGTGTAGTAACCTTAGTGAAGTATAGTTTGATATATATATAATTTAAATACTTTTTCACAAATTAAAATGTTAAGTTGTGGGTTTGCCGGATAGCTCATTGGTCAGAGCTGGCGGCCAATATGTGGACCCACCCCCAACATGTCAGGCAAAGTAATCCTCTCTATCTCCACCTTTCAACTCGATTTAATTCTGTTAATCCAGTTGTAAATTGTTATTTAATAACATTTCAATAATTTCCATTTTATATCAATTTAATGGAAAATTACGTATTTTGAATCTGAATCTCAGCATTCAAACTAATATACTGCATGCTCTTCAAAGTTTCAGTGCATTTATTTTCTTAAAATAGTTATATCGTTGCTCCTTTCTGTGTGCAAACCTATTTGGCAATAACCCTGATCTGGCTCAAGAAATATCTTTGAAAAAAACAAAAAAATTTATTTTGCTAAAAGACAACTCATCGTGTCTGAAATGTGTGATAACAACGTGGTACCACTTCCTGTAAAGGCTGGACGACGTTCAGCCGACACAGAGCCCTGTTGTCGGGGATGATTTCCACTTGGCCTCCACTCAGAGTCACTGATGGGGTGTTTTGCCCACCGCTCAGCTCAATCACTGATTGGCTGGAGGAACACGACGTGCTGGGATACCACTTCCTAAATGGAGCCAGTTTGCTGATTGCCAAAACACTGCGACGAAGCCTCTTCTTCCAGAATATAAGCCAGGGTGGATTTTAGCAAACAACGAGTGGAACACGGCCAACGTGAACTGCAATCAGAAGAAAAGACTCCATATGTTCGTGTGTGTGTGCTCACACGCCACGATGGACTTCAACAAACACTGGAAGCTTGTCTGCAGGCAGAGATAAGACCAGAAGTTAAGCCTCAGTGGGCGGAGCTTCTCCGGTTCGGAAGCAGCTAAAGAGGAAGGCTTTTCTTTCAGGATCGTCACCAAGACGTGAAGCTGGATTGATTCGTCTCTAGAGATATAGATACACGCCTCTATTAACGTAGACAACGATCTTTGTTCTGGACCAGGAGGCGGAAGGTACGCCTCTGGAGTTTTCTTTTTGTATTTATTTATAGGAGGACCATGCGTACAAATTAGGGGTGTAACGGTATCCGTATTCGTCCCGTACCGTCGCGGTTCGGACGTCACGGTTCGGCACATGCAGTCACACGGCGAATACGCCTTTTTTTTTTACGAGTGAGAAAAAAGTCTGTCACTCAGGGCAGCATGTGTCCCCTCTTCTTCATGTCTCTTCTACATCAACATGTGTCCCCTCTTCCTCATGTCTCTTCTACATCAACATGTGTCCCCTCTTCCTCATGTCTCTTCTACATCAACATGTGTCCCCTCTTCTCCATGTCTCTTCTTCATCAACATGTGTCCCCTCTTCTTCACGTCTCTTCTACATCAACATGTGTCCCCTCTTCTTCATGTCTCTTCTTCATCAACATGTGTCCCCTCTTCTTCACGTCTCTTCTACATCAACATGTGTCCCCTCTTCTTCACGTCTCTTCTACATCAACATGTGTCCCCTCTTCTTCATGTCTCTTCTTCATCAACATGTGTCCCCTCTTCTTCGTGTCTCTTCCACATCAACATGTGTCCCCTCTTCTTCGTGTCTCTTCTACATCAACATGTGTCCCCTCTTCTCCGTGTCTCTTCTTCATCAACATGTGTCCCCTCTTCTTCGTGTCTCTTCCACATCAACATGTGTCCCCTCTTCTTCGTGTCTCTTCCACATCAACATGTGTCCCCTCTTCTCCGTGTCTCTTCTACATCAACATGTGTCCCCTCTTCTTCATGTCTCTTCTACATCAACATGTGTCCCCTCTTCTTCATGTCTCTTCTACATCAACATGTGTCCCCTCTTCTCCATGTCTCTTCTACATCAACATGTGTCCCCTCTTCTCCATGTCTCTTCTACATCAACATGTGTCCCCTCTTCTCCATGTCTCTTCTACATCAACATGTGTCCCCTCTTCTCCATGTCTCTTCTACATCAACATGTGTCCCCTCTTCTTCATGTCTCCTCTACATCAACATGTGTCCCCTCTTCTTCATGTCTCTTCTACATCAACATGTGTCCCCTCTTTTCCATGTCTCTTCTACATCAACATGTGTCCCCTCTTCTCCATGTCTCTTCTACATCAACATGTGTCCCCTCTTCTTCATGTCTCTTCTACTTCAACATGTGTCCCCTCTTCTTCATGTCTCTTCTACATCAGCATGTGTCCCCTCTTCTTCATGTCTCTTCTACATCAACATGTGTCCCCTCTTCTTCATGTCTCTTCTACATCAACATGTGTCTCCTCTTCTCCATGTCTCTTCTACATCAACATGTGTCCCCTCTTCTCCATGTCTCTTCTACATCAACATGTGTCCCCTCTTCCTCATGTCTCTTCTACATCAACATGTGTCCCCTCTTCTTCATGTCTCTTCTACATCAACATGTGTCCCCTCTTCTTCATGTCTCTTCTACATCAACATGTGTCCCCTCTTCTCCATGTCTCTTCTACATCAACATGTGTCCTCTCTTCTTCACGTCTCTTCTGCATCAACATGTGTCCCCTCTTCTTCATGTCTCTTCTACATCAACATGTGTCCCCTCTTCTTCATGTCTCTTCTACATCAACATGTGTCCCCTCTTCTCC
The DNA here is from genome assembly GCA_023974075.1 of Chaenocephalus aceratus. NCBI lineage: Eukaryota > Metazoa > Chordata > Actinopteri > Perciformes > Channichthyidae > Chaenocephalus > Chaenocephalus aceratus. The sequence continues at coordinate 205,165 of JAMFTG010000042.1, read as the reverse complement.
ATGTCTCTTCTACATCAACATGTGTCCCCTCTTCCTCATGTCTCTTCTACATCAACATGTGTCCCCTCTTCTTCATGTCTCTTCTACATCAACATGTGTCCCCTCTTCCTCATGTCTCTTCTACATCAACATGTGTCCCCTCTTCTCCATGTCTCTTCTACATCAACATGTGTCCCCTCTTCTTCATGTCTCTTCTACATCAACATGTGTCCCCTCTTCTTCATGTCTCTTCTACATCAACATGTGTCCCCTCTTCTTCATGACTCTTCTACATCAACATGTGTCCCCTCTTCTACATCAACATGTGTCCCCTCTTCTTCATGTCTCTTCTACATCAACATGTGTCCCCTCTTCTCCGTGTCTCTTCTTCATCAACATGTGTCCCCTCTTCTTCGTGTCTCTTCCACATCAACATGTGTCCCCTCTTCTTCGTGTCTCTTCCACATCAACATGTGTCCCCTCTTCTCCGTGTCTCTTCTACATCAACATGTGTCCCCTCTTCTTCATGTCTCTTCTACATCAACATGTGTCCCCTCTTCTTCATGTCTCTTCTACATCAACATGTGTCCCCTCTTCTCCATGTCTCTTCTACATCAACATGTGTCCCCTCTTCTCCATGTCTCTTCTACATCAACATGTGTCCCCTCTTCTCCATGTCTCTTCTACATCAACATGTGTCCCCTCTTCTCCATGTCTCTTCTACATCAACATGTGTCCCCTCTTCTTCATGTCTCCTCTACATCAACATGTGTCCCCTCTTCTTCATGTCTCTTCTACATCAACATGTGTCCCCTCTTCTCCATGTCTCTTCTACATCAACATGTGTCCCCTCTTCTCCATGTCTCTTCTACATCAACATGTGTCCCCTCTTCTTCATGTCTCTTCTACTTCAACATGTGTCCCCTCTTCTTCATGTCTCTTCTACATCAACATGTGTCCCCTCTTCTTCATGTCTCTTCTACATCAACATGTGTCCCCTCTTCTTCATGTCTCTTCTACATCAACATGTGTCTCCTCTTCTCCATGTCTCTTCTACATCAACATGTGTCCCCTCTTCTCCATGTCTCTTCTACATCAACATGTGTCCCCTCTTCCTCATGTCTCTTCTACATCAACATGTGTCCCCTCTTCTTCATGTCTCTTCTACATCAACATGTGTCCCCTCTTCTTCATGTCTCTTCTACATCAACATGTGTCCCCTCTTCTCCATGTCTCTTCTACATCAACATGTGTCCCCTCTTCTCCATGTCTCTTCTACATCAACATGTGTCCCCTCTTCTTCATGTCTCCTCTACATCAACATGTGTCCCCTCTTCTTCATGTCTCTTCTACATCAACATGTGTCCCCTCTTTTCCATGTCTCTTCTACATCAACATGTGTCCCCTCTTCTCCATGTCTCTTCTACATCAACATGTGTCCCCTCTTCTTCATGTCTCTTCTACTTCAACATGTGTCCCCTCTTCTTCATGTCTCTTCTACATCAGCATGTGTCCCCTCTTCTTCATGTCTCTTCTACATCAACATGTGTCCCCTCTTCTTCATGTCTCTTCTACATCAACATGTGTCTCCTCTTCTCCATGTCTCTTCTACATCAACATGTGTCCCCTCTTCTCCATGTCTCTTCTACATCAACATGTGTCCCCTCTTCCTCATGTCTCTTCTACATCAACATGTGTCCCCTCTTCTTCATGTCTCTTCTACATCAACATGTGTCCCCTCTTCTTCATGTCTCTTCTACATCAACATGTGTCCCCCTCTTCTCCATGTCTCTTCTACATCAACATGTGTCCTCTCTTCTTCACGTCTCTTCTGCATCAACATGTGTCCCCTCTTCTTCATGTCTCTTCTACATCAACATGTGTCCCCTCTTCTTCATGTCTCTTCTACATCAACATGTGTCCCCTCTTCTCCATGTCTCTTCTACATCAACATGTGTCCCCTCTTCCTCATGTCTCTTCTACATCAACATGTGTCCCCTCTTCTTCATGTCTCTTCTACATCAACATGTGTCCCCTCTTCCTCATGTCTCTTCTACATCAACATGTGTCCCCTCTTCTCCATGTCTCTTCTACATCAACATGTGTCCCCTCTTCTTCATGTCTCTTCTACATCAACATGTGTCCCCTCTTCTTCATGTCTCTTCTACATCAACATGTGTCCCCTCTTCTTCATGACTCTTCTACATCAACATGTGTCCCCTCTTCTACATCAACATGTGTCCCCTCTTCTTCATGTCTCTTCTACATCAACATGTGTCCCCTCTTCTCCATGTCTCTTCCACATCAACATGTGTCCCCTCTTCTTCATGTCTCTTCTACATCAACATGTGTCCCCTCTTCTTCATGTCTCTTATACATCAACATGTGTCCCCTCTTCTTCATGTCTCTTCTACATCAACATGTGTCCCCTCTTCTTCATGTCTCTTCTACATCAACATGTGTCCCCTCTTCTTCATGTCTCTTCTACATCAACATGTGTCCCCTCTTCTTCATGTCTCTTCTACATCAACATGTGTCCCCTCTTCTTCATGTCTCTTCTTCATCAACATGTGTCCCCTCTTCTTCATGTCTCTTCTACATCAACATGTGTCCCCTCTTCTTCATGTCTCTTCTACATCAACATGTGTCCCCTCTTCTTCATGTCTCTTCTACATCAACATGTGTCCCCTCTTCTTCATGTCTCTTCTACATCAACATGTGTCCCCTCTTCTCCATGTCTCTTCTACATCAACATGTGTCCCCTCTGTGGAAAGACACTCTGAAAGTCTCAGGAACAAAGATTTTCTCTCTTTTTGATCCATTTCTATAAAAACCTGTCTGAAAATGAGCTGATCAGATTTTGGCCACTTTATGATGTCATAACGATGTGTTGTCTTGTGTAGCCATTAGCCAATCAGCAACAAGGTAACCCCCCCCCCTTATCACCTGAATCTCCTCTAGAGCTCCATTGAGTTCTTTGTAACCAAATGTCTCTCAGAGGGGCGTGGGGAGGGGCTGCTTGTTTCCATCTGAAGTAACAGACAGAGAATCAGACCTTTGAAGCACAGACTCCTCCAACAAGCAACATGGAGTGACTGAGCTCCAGTTTAGACCGTAATGGGGCCACAAAGCTGTCTACTTCGGTTTCTAGGGGCAGCGTTGTAGTTTCTGGGGTAGGCATGGTGCATGTGTCTTTGTCTCATGGCCTTACAGAACTCTACCTCAAAAGGCGTCATGTCTATCCCAGTCTCAGTAGGATGTATCTCTGAACGGTAAATGTGTGCACACTTCATAGCAGGACAACATGTTGTGTCAAAGTGTCACAGTGGCAGTCCATAGCGAGGAGGATGATTCTTTAGGGAGACAGTCTGTGTTGCAGAAAGCAGAGAGGCAGGCGTCGCATCAAGAATAACTGCCACCGCGGCAGTCCGCAGTACTAAAGCTCGGCCGAGGAACAGGAGAAAAGCAGCGGAAACCCGACAACATTTCCTGTTTATCATCAAATAAATAGTTGTATTCACTTCTCATCTAATTCAGCTCACAGCAAGGACACTGAGAATATGATAAACCCATAATCCACCTCACCACATGGCGTCCATATCAATGCTGGCATGGGCAAAACTAATGGATTTCACTTATATGCTTATACACAGAAGAAGCTAACCAAAGTGATAAAGAAAAGACATGTTTACATCAACATAAGAAATTCAAATAAGAATGTGAAATAAAATATACACTTAACCCTCCCGTCGTCTTCGGGTCAAATCTGACCGATGTACTACTTTCATCAATCATAACTTTTTTGTTTTACATTTGATTGCATTCAGGCTTCATGATATCCTTCACAGTCGACATTTGAACATATAACATTGCTGATCACCACTTTCATTGCATTTTGGATGATTTAGTGAACTTTGAAACACCCATGGTATAACACACAGAAACATTTGATACATTTCCCGCTCTTATGTGCCCCTCCCCCACATGGATTACACCTGGCACACGCAGTACATGTTCAGTGTCTGTTCTTTGTGTTTACTGCAGTTCTTCATGTACACCAGTACTCTGATACAATATGTACAGTTTGAAAGGGTGTTAAATGAAATGTGGTGATGATTAATGTTTTTTGTGTTAATTAGGGCTGAACGATTAATCGATTTTAAATCAAAATCGTGATTTGAAATGATGCGATTATCAAATCGCAAAGCCTGCGCTTTTTTTTTTTAACATTTTTCTTCTTGTGTGTCAGTCATCCAAACCAATCAGAGGTGCTGTGCTCCACATGTATCAGCCATTATTAACCAATCAGAAGTGGCCCATGATAGAAGGTGATAGACAGATTTGATCCAATCAAGTACTTTTGAAATACTTTTCCAAATGGCTTCCAATGGAGCTTCAGATGCTTTGGTGAACCATCTGAGTCAGGTTAGTAACGCTCCATCACATGTTTCTATCACAGGGTGAATCTGAACTGAAGCTCGACTTTAAAGCAACCCAACGGAAGTTTCATGTAGGTTTAGTTCTTTCACTCGTAGCTCGGGCTGCGGGGTGCTAGAGACGGGAGCACGTTGATACGACCTTCCTAGCCGGAGATATGGTCGCATTTTACAATAAACTTCCGTTGGGTCGCTTAAAAACAAATATCGCAAATGGAATCGCAATATTTGTCAGAAAAATCGCAATTCGATTTTTCCTCAAAATCATGCAGCCTTATTGGTTGGACGAGGGTTAACCGTTCTCTAATGACGGCTTGTCTTCAGCTCGTCACGTTCCCGCTCCATCGACAGCTCGCTGGGATCATCTGCCTAAAGAAAGCAGTTTTCTCTCTCGAGAGTCGGTTCCCAGCGGGAGACAGACTTCAGCTTATTTGTGGGATGATGGATTTGGCTTTTAAGTAAATGACAGGAGGCTTTTTTGGTCTGATAAACACTCGGCACCCACTCTTGACAAGTAGCTGGGATCAAAGAGAAGCTCCACACCTTTGAAAGACCGGAGACAAAACAACGAGAAGACGGAACAGGACGGCTAAAAATGGGCTTTTAAGAAATAGATTAAATGCGGATTTGAAACGGAAAATGACGCATGAAACAGTCGAGGTCGCACGAATATGTGCCGATGAGTTCTGCTGAGTCAGCAAACACACAGATGCGACTATAAATTGTACACACAGGTTTGCACGGGTATACAACACACACACACACACACACACACACACACACACTAGTGCTGTATCATTCTGTGTGTCAAAGCTGCCATTCAACATTTGACTGCCTTCACAAAATAAAATAACTGTCAATATTTCTGCAGATAAACTGTACTACACACACACACACACACACACACACACACACACACACACACACACACACACACACACACACACACACACACACACACACACACACACACACACACACACACACACACACACACACACACACACACACACACACACACACACACAGTCAATACTGGAGATATTGTATTTTTAACCACACTGTCATGGTTTGAGCCTGTCGATCTTTTAAACAACCTCTCTCTCCACACAACACACACACACACACACACACACACACACACACACACACACACACACACACACACACACACACACACACACACACACACACACACACACACACACACACACACACACACACACACACACACACACACACACACAGTCAATACTGGAGATATTGTATTTTTAACCACACTGTCATGGTTTGAGCCTGTCGATCTTTTAAACAACCTCTCTCTCCACACACACACACACACACACACACACACACACACACACACACACACACACACACACACACACACACACACACACACACACACACACACACACACACACACACACACACACACACACACACACACACACACACACACACACACAGTCAATACTGGAGATATTGTATTTTTAACCACACTGTCATGGTTTGAGCCTGTCGATCTTTTAAACAACCTCTCTCTCCACACACACACACACACACACACACACACACACACACACACACACACACACACACACACACACACACACACACACACACACACACACACACACACACACACACACACACACACACACACACACACACACACACACACACACACACACACACACTGTCAATAACTGTAATTGCTGTCTGCCTCACTAAAGCTGTCACTAAGCCTTTGACTACCTCATGTCATGAATACACACTATCTCCCGCTGAAGCTTATGTACAAGTACAAACACAAATACACACACAGCTTCTCGCTCTCCCTGTCCATCCTTTCCACTTACGATCCATCACTTATGTCAATCATGCGCTATCGTTACTTCCTTTTTTAAATTCTTCACATCCTACTTTCCCTGTCACGCAGCTTTACTGAACACTATAACGTTCTGTCAGTCTCGCCCTTATTCCACCATGTGCCGCTCTCCCCCTCTCTCTGCTTACAGCTGGATGTCCGAGTGAAAGAGAAATAGGGTCTGCGACAGAGGAAACGGCTGCAGCGAGCTCGTACATGCATACTGGATCCCCTGTTTACGGGTACACTCAACGGGTGTTAGGTGTTCACGTCAACGTCAGTAGCAACGTAGCTCCACGCAACCGTGTCATGGAAGTATAGATTGTTGTCGTCCACCTTTAAACAACGCTCAAGTAATATCACATCTGCTCTAGCTTGGGAAAATGCGCTGAATGCCTGGATGGTGCACTCATAAAAGTCAAAGGGTTTGGTGTAAAATGCTGGACACTTTTCACACTGAACAACCGCCACCATGGCTACGCTGCAGAAGCTACGCAAGCAGCCACACTTGCTCTGGTGAGCACATTACTAATATAAATAAGTAAGTTATACTTATGGGTTTTTTCCATATTTAAGAAATGCACCACTATACTTTAAATCGTACAAAAAGCCACCATTCATTTTATCCGGAAAACTGAAACTGAGTAGATGTGTGATAACGCTATCCTTAACAGCTACAATTGACATTTCTGGTGATGAAACCGAACCCATGTGCACATTGAGACAAGGCTTTGAGAAAACACACGAAGCAAGTGTCAACAGTTCACGACATGGCATTGTACTCAGAGGAGTTAGCAAGATTTTGCACAAACGTTCTGTAGCATGGCGCATTATCGTGCTGAAGGTCAACAGTTTCTTGCATCACTTACAAGCTCTACGAGAGGCTGCTACTCCAACGCCTCATGCCACTCATAGACACCAAGCTGACTAAAGACCAAGCTGGTTTCCGTCCTGGCCGCTCCGGTGCTAGACAGCTCACCCAACACATTGAGGATGGGTTTGAAGGAAAGCAAATAACTGGAGCAGCATTCATAGATCTCTCTGCTGCCTATGCCACTGTCCAACACCGTACAATGGTCAGGAAACTACTGGTCATGACTGGTGACCTGAATCTGTGTCAAGTCATCAAAAGCCTCCTCAACAACAGGCGCTTCTACGTCCAGTTAAATGACCAGAGGAGCAAGTGGAAATCCCAAAAGAACGGCATCCCACAAGGTAGCGTACTGGTCCCCCTCCTGTTCAACATATACACAAACGACCGGCCACTACCCCCAGCATGCCAGCGTTTCATCTACGCAGATGACCTCTGCATCACCACCCAACAAGTAGAAAGGTCCAAAGCCAAGGTCAACACCCGCAACAACATCCTGCGCAAACTAGTGAACTCCAAGTGGGGCGCAGATCCACCAACAATCCGTGCAACTGCCATGGCCCTGTGTTTCTCTACAGCAGAGTATGCCTGCTCTGGTCGACAAAGCCTTGATTGACACCTGCCGCATCACGGCATGCGTTAAGACAACACCTGTCCCATGCCTCTATGCGCTAGCCGGCATCTCTCCCCCGCACATCGGACGACTAGGTATCGCTCAAGATGAACGGAGAACACAGGAGACAGACACCCCTTGCATGGCCACGTAGCACCCCCACGCAGGCTCCGATCCACAGCCAGTTTTGTGCAGACAGTCCTGCCCCTTCAGACAACCAAACAAGCAGCAAAGACCAACATGTGGGAAGATGAATGGCAAAGAAATGACACACGAGCTCTTGAATGGCTGGACAGAGGAATCACACCGACGGAAAGCCTCGCTAGTCGCCACGACGTTGGCTGGACAACCTGGAAGTCACTTAATAGACGGTGTGTGGAACAGGGGAGGTGCAAAGCACTGATGAAAGTCTGGACCTACACCACAGAAGACACGTGCAGCTGTGGATCAGTGCAGACAATGTCCCACCTACTGGAATGTGCCGATGCCCCCCGGTGCAGTCCAGAAGACCTGGCAGAACCTACCCCATCAGCTGTGGCCTGTGCACGATACTGGCATAACGACATCTGAGATTGCTACGGACTCGAAGAAGAAGAAGAAGAAGAAGAAGAAGAAGAAGAAGAAGAAGAAGAAGAAGAAGAAGAAGAAGAAGATGCTGAAGGTGGTCATCAAGTCTGGATAATCTGTGGCTAATGTGTTTGTATATGCCATGCCATTGACATGCGTTCATTGGCTACAAAAGATGGAGATATACATAAATGAACAAGCTTGTGTTGACTAACCTCGCCTGAAGGAAAAAGTATTTACAGGTGTTCTGAATTGGCCAGCATAGAGAGGGATGAGATGCAGTATTTGTTTTTATAATGAGCAATATGCCAAACAGCCGTCCCTGGAAGGCATTCTTAGTGTTGCCCTTGGTTATACGCTCAAGTAGTTGCAGGGTGTGAAGTGTAAGGAAGCACCGCTGACCTTCACTCCTGAGCGGTGACGTTTTGATGCTCAGTGGAAACCCACATTCGTTATCTCTGCTGACGGCACCAGCTTCATTCAAGTTGAATACATGGTGCATTGTGACATGAGATCCTGCACACTCATGCTGACTGTGGAGCTGATTGCCGGATGGTTTGTAACACAGAACTATCTGAGAAGCCGTCAGTGGAAACAGTTTGGAAAAGGGCAAGCACAGGTGATGGGATGTCACGGCCTAACTTCACCAAAACCAGCCTGTAGCTACTGGCAGGACCCTGATTGGTCAGAAACACTGTGGTTTGTATTCAAACACATGACTTAAAACCTTGGAAGATGGGTTCTCGTGTGATATTGCGAGCGTCCAACTGCTATGTCGTAAAGTAAGTTGTCACCTCTTTAAATCATCAGATCCACGAGCTCAGTTTAGTTCTCAGCAAATCCATTCAGATGGTTCCCGACACAATTATTATGACAAGTTCAAAGAGGGATAGTTTTTGCAACAGTTCTGAAGACGATCAGTTTCTCTGCCTGTCCTTCATAAACTGGCTATTTATTGTATTTTCCCCAGTAAAGTTGTTATTGCCGTCTGCGCTGAAGCTTCAGATCTTCCACAGGGTCCTTTAAAAGACAGGGAAAATGGGACGTGCCAACATTGGATTTGTCGCCTCTTTCATCCCTTTGGGTGCTGTCGGTAAAAAACAAGTCTTTAAACTTTAAACCGCAACAGAAACCGTTTTTTATTTGGGGCACAGTATCACTCTTGAAGACCAGCTTTTAGAAATCACTTTTTAAACATTGCTGTAAAATCTTTTCTTTAGATTCGCTGTTTCAAATGTATTTGTTTGTGGTTGTTGCTGTCTATGCTAAAAACAGTGTTTCTAGTCATTCAAAAGAGCAGGACAGTGTTAGCATTAAAACAACGGTTGTGGCAAGCATAATAATTAAAACGCCAAACCCGATGGAGTTCACACAAACAATATGAATGTTTTTTTGAATCTCACTAACTTAAAGTGGACCTATCATGCTATATTTGAATAATATATTGTAGGGCCATACCTATATAAAACATGTCTGTGAAGTTATTTTTTCAAAATACCCAACAGATCATGCATTTCAGCCATGCCTCATCTCGGTCTATTTGCTCTATTCCAGCCCTGTCTTCAGAAGGGCTGAATCTGTGGCAAATGAGCTGCAGCTGACCACGCCCCCCTGCAAAGGAGGGGGGAGAGGCACGAGCGTCATGTTACCATGCTGTTACCATGCTGTTACCATGCCGTTACCATGCCGTTACCATGCTGTTACCATGCTGTTACCATGCTGTTACCATGCCGTTACCATGCCGTTACCATGCCACTGCAACCTCTCATTCCCCTGATAGGTGGAGAGTTGCCCATATAGGCGGAGCTCCCCGTGTCTGACGTCAGAACAATTTCAAATCTGTATCAGTCTGGATCAGATCCGTTGCAGCCCCGTTTTTAGAGATTTGGGTACGGAGGAAAAGAGAGGTTGTGTTTTCTGACACTTGGTGAGTCCCCTGACACACCGGGGACACATATTCATGTAGAAAAGACGTACAAGAGTGCATTTTGCATGAGAGGTCCCCTTTAAAAAGGGTACGAGTCTGGAGGACTGGCCAAAAAGAACAAAATATGGAGAAAGCCTGGACCAGCCACACCATTGGCCGTCGGACGCAGAACTCCCCCTAAACTAAGAAAAGAAAACCACAAAAACTGGGCTACCAGGTCCTCCGTACTAAAAGCTCAGTCAAAGAAATAACCGGAATTAGAACCAATCGCTAAGGGCTGCTATACTAACCGGCAGCAGTGTCCAACAGAGTCAGAGGCACTCCTTCTCCTTCCTTTGATACGGTGATTAGGTGAGATGAGGAGCACCTGAGCCGAGGCGGAGCCAGGGGCTGATCAGGTGCAGCTTTGCAGTGAGGAGAAGGAGAACAAAAGCAACAACATTAAAGGCTAAGATTTCTTGACAAGGGTACAAACTGTGTTCCATCAATCGATCAGAGCGAGCAGTGCCACTGATATTCATTTCTGTGAGAAGCCCAGGTTATGTATTGCTCTCAGATTGGGCGTGACATACACACACACATCCTGATGACTGCCAATGAGTCAGTGACAACCACGGTGATTATCTGGCTCTGCCGAGAATATAATCACACAGGGCTCCAACCTCTGAAAGGCAATCTATTATCTGAGAGGGTCTTTGTCTGCTGAATTATAGCCGTGGAGGTGTTGAGATGAAAACGCACGTTTGCTGACCGGGGGTGACACCATGTACAGATCAGAGAGATACATGGATTTGGTAAACATTCACGGCTGCTCACTCACACACAGGAAGACATTAAAAAGACAGACAAGAAGACGAATTGGAGACTGATGCCGTGTCCATTCACGTACTTATATTTGGACACGTACAGCTAGACACGTTTCACCCTACACGCCCGCCATCTTGGCTACGTGACAGAAGTCATGCAACCAACCCAGCACAATGCAAATACAAGTTATCGGCCTACATGTGGGAGTTTTGGTTTAATTAATTCATACAAATCTCAAGAGTTCCCAGTGTACAACATGCTGTGAAACACACACACACACACACACACACACACACACACACACACACACACACACACACACACACACACACACACACACACACACACACACACACACACACACGTCCTCTAGTATTTTGGATCCTGTAGTATTTTTGACTTTTTATTTTTACTATCCAGAATATTTTACATTGTTTTGTTTATGTTTGATATAATATGTTTCATTGTGTCTGTATTTTAATGTCTAAACACACATTCCTGCTTTTGTGATGAAATAATTTCCAAAATTGGGATCAATAATCTAACTATCCATCTATTGAACTTATTTTCACAAATCATTTCTAGAACAAACTTTTTTTCCATCTGATTTTCCTCCAATCATATTTTATACACACACACACACACACACATTGCTAACAGAGGACACACGTACAATAAGTGATGGTATGATTGTCCATGGGAGCTTTGATTAACAATAGCGGGCCATTTGGGAAATAAAGAGGAATGCCTCTTGCATAACGGCATTTGCATATTCACACACAGTCTCGTGCACTCACAGTCTCGTGCACTCTCAGTCTCGTGCACTCACAGTCTCTTCTCCAGTGAAAATAATTCTCTATCCCCATTGCTCTTTTAGTCTGTGCCAACTGTCAGCTGATTCTAATCGCTGAAAGAAAAGGTGAGATTCCCTGTCGAGGTCACTTAACTGCTTTCCAAAAAGAGAGTGTCTTTTTCTCAGAAAGACGTTTGGCTTTGAATTCTCTCTCCGCTTTACCAGTCACGGTACCTTTGTCTGTTTGAGAGACAGTGTGACTGCTATTTCAAGCTGCTGTGTGTCGGGCTGGAAGTCTGCACGACAAGCCCCCGTGTGAAGTATCATGTTATGGGTTGAAACGCTAGATAGAGGACTGCTTCCCAGAGTTTAGGGAAGACTGATTTATGATTTGCCGTGAACATGCGCCGTAGCCAGGTGGATAAATGGTTTTAAAAGAAACATCCAACTTGAAATAAAAACGCTGCCTGTGAGAATGGCCTTATGGTAATGTGCAATATGCTTTAAAATAAGTCTGCGTTTATATACAGCAGACTTGCTCAAATCAAAATCAATATGGGCGGTCTCTCTGCTCTGAAATAAGCCTTAATACATCGACATGAACCCCATTGATGAAACTGCATCAACAAGCGAGTGTGAGATTCAGCAACTTCCTTCCTACCTATTTGTCAGCAAATCTTGTTGACACAGAATGGTGAGTCCTTTAGCTTCAAAGGAGTCGATACGTTTTGATCTGTCGTGCAATATATCCGTAGTTCATATCTTAAGCCTTTGTTTGCCAACATGTGTGCTAACTTTGCTCAGTCTAAATTCATTAAATTGGCTCATATCGCTACCGTAAGATGGAGGAAATATTTTAAAGTCTGAATACCACCACCGCTTTCATATTGGCATTACATGTTCATTGACTTGCATTCATTTCCTGTATATTTACCCTAACCCTAAATGCGATATTTTCCCCAACTAACATTTGACGAACTACACAGTTCGGTTGGTACAGTTAGAAATTAAAATCAATGTTTTGATGGCATAATGTAGCTTAAACATACCGTCAGTTTAAATGCTGTTTTAGACTGAAAAACCAGAAGTTCTCGCCCACAATGTCTGATATCAAGCTTTTATTCTGAAAATCCTTCATCTCCGGTTAGCATTTAGCATGTGGCTAATATTCCTTTCCCTATAGAGGTGAATTTAGTAGCGATATGACACGGAGTGATGCACACCGAAACCTACTGATTTCAACACTACGACTATAGACGTCGAGATATTATTATTGCTGAATATTAAATGAAGGTACAGTTTATTTGAATACGTTTTTGTTTACAGACGTGGGTAGCATGTGACAACATCCGGAACTACCGGAAACCAAACTGCCGTGAAGTACCACTGTATTTTTGGAGTATTGATTACAGCGGTTAGAATGTGTTAAATGAAAAGTCATTTAAAAGACTTAGAGTTAAGGAGGAGAAAAGGCGTGTTTAGATATATATTGAATGTACAATGTCTGAATCCTCTGATATGCGTAACAACGGACATTAAAGGTGTAGGGCACACGGCACACGGGGAGGAGCCAGCTAGGAGGAGGGTTTCTGGCTCTCTTCCTTCGCTCTCGAGAGCCCGAGAACACAGCTGTTTTTCTCTCTGAACAATATTCTGCTTGTAACATTACCGCGCCTTTTTTAATTAAAGTACCCATGTGGAACCTTCTCAGAGACTCCATTAGTCTTCTTCTTTAAAGCTTCTCTCCTGGACGCGAGAATAACGAACAAAGCTATCAGTACAGCCTCAATGTAACGGTGTGAACAGATGATTGCCCTCCTAAGGTGGTTAGAAAAACATACAAATGCATGTTATCTTAATGTCTTCCCATTACTTCAAAAATGTGAACTATTATACAGGCCTCAATGTATCAAAGGTATGTAAAACGGCAAAGCAATGCAGACACATCTCCATGTAGCTACTTTCCAACGATTGACAATAATCATGAGACTCAACGTAAGGAATGTAATCGGTAAAACTTGTCTTGAACTCGAAACTTTATCAACTTTAGGTTTGGGAACACGGTGTCTCTGAGGCCTCCAGTGGAGCAGCATGTGTCCGTCCTTAATTACACCCAGCATGTGCAGAAGATAAAAGACATCAACATCCTAAATAATTTGGATTGAATATACAACAACAACTTTGAAAGCCTGCCAGAAAATGTTCAAGTCCAGCTTACATGGTTCTTAGATTTGATGAAATGAAAGTTTAATGATCCCTGTTGGAAAATTGGGACACAGTTGCAGGAAAAAAAAAATATATAATGCAGACGGGATGCACTACATTCAGATCACATGAGGTAACACATAAAAATACGATAAAATGACGATGCACTCCCATAGGATAACGTGTTCTATCTCATTACCCACGAGGCTTCTCACCTGCTTTCCATCTCAAGTCAAATGCCCAAGGTAGTCATGATGCATTTATTAGCAGACATATTAATAGCTTCATCCACTGACGCATCGCTCGGTACAGTAGATCTGAAAACGATAAAACGCTCCTTTTCATTTTTGACGTGTTCGACAGGTAATTAGTTACAATCTTCCCTGCGGGCTTTTAATAGTATCTGTAGAAATGAGAGTGAGGAGCAGCGAAATAAATGGTTCCCGAGTTATCTTCACACAGGGCTGAACAGAAGTAGACACTTCATTTGCAAGATTAGCTTAGCCTTCCGTCGCCGGACCTTTCTGAGTGACATCTGATTGAAATAGGAATGAAGTCGGGGAAAAAGTACTCGCGGTGTGGTTTAAATATCCGAGTTCGATGTCTTTTGTGGCCGAAAATAGGAAGATCTTGAAACCAAAAACCACTTATTATAAGTGATTGGTCGAAATGTAAGTACAAAATAAGCCGTGGTTAGAAGATAAATTGGTTGGAGACCAATCAGAACTTATCATCCACTAGCAGTAGAGTTAAAACATTGAATCATCCAATCACTGTAAAGTAAGATTAGGTTAAAGTGAAGGCCAATCACGTTTCCCTCTCCACTGACTCTTGTGTCGAAAGCAGGAATATTCTTTCTCTGTAAAACATCCGTTGAGCCAGACTAAGATCAGATAAATAAAGTACGCCTCGTGTTCTGCAGCTATTCAAAATGTAATTACCCAGTACTGTATATCTGCCTGAAGGCAAGTTTCCGTTTGAATGAAAGGAATAAATAGCAAATGAAATTCAACGAAAATCGAGCAAAGCTTTTATTAGATCTTTCGGTATGCAGACATTTCCTAGAACAAAAGAAAAGCTAAACCTCATGCGTTCTTTCTGAAGTCACATGCCACTTGTCTACACTCCTATCTTTCCAATTATGGTTTACATTTGTTTTTAAAGAAGAAGTAGCCTTAAGGATGAATAGCTGTTACTGTATACGCAGTAGCTACCTTGTGATTGACAGATTGCCAATACAGCAATCTCATATTTGGGCGATGTCTGTGTTTTTCATTTTACAACTTCACCGTCACCTAAAAACGTCTTGTTTAGTAATGTGTTGCACTTTACTCCACCCTGTCACTTCTGGTTCCAAAAAAACATTGATGCTTCTAGCGAACATCCAAAATGTCAATCTTCCAAACCTTACTACACAAACCTCCCGGTGACGTCAAAGTGACTACGTCTACTTTTTAAATACAGAATGAGTGTATGTGCAAAGGTCATTTCCGAGGTCACTTAACTTACATTACATGTTAGACGCTTTTATCCAAAGCGACTTACACACTCAATACTGTGGACAATCCCCACAGGAGCAATTTGGGGTGAAGTGTCTCAGGGACACAACGACATGCTGACTGCAGTGGGGTTTGAACCTGTGACCGAACACCAACACACAACCCACTACGCCACACGCCTCCCAGATTGATTGTTTAAACAGGTTGCAAATCAGAATCAGAAACGGGTTTATTGTCAGGTTCACACATACGAGGAATTTGACTTGATGTCATGGTGCCAGTGGCGGTTCTAGACCAATTTGACTGGGGGGGCCAGTTATTTTCGGAGGGGGGCCCAATAAATGCAGGACGAAAAAGAGAACTAGACAGTATGAAGTAATTGCGCATAAGAAAACAATGCAATACAGTTATTGGTATTTGTTTCAGTACACTTATTTATTTCAGATAGATCTTATAGTTATTACTGTTAGCGCAATGTTTGCACTAACACATTTAACATTTAAAAAAATAACTTTTCATTGTTAGGGGGGCCACAGGGGGGTCAGAGGTCAGTGTTAGGGGGGCACTGGCCCCCCCTCCCCCCCTAGAACCGCCCCTGCATGGTGCAGACATAAAATATTTAAGGACAATGTAATAAAGATATAGTTAAATAGCAATAAAGTAAAGCAGTCATTTACATGGAAATAGAATGCTATGAATGAATTATAGGATATAAAAATTAAATATGAATCAAGAAATATCTGCAGTAAGCAGTATGAACATTGTGTGCATGAATGTAATGCATAGAGTCTACGTTGTAGCTGAGGTAAAGTGTCAGTGGGGGGGCCGGGCCTTGTTTAAGAGGCCGGTAGCGGAGGAGAATAAACTGTTCAGGTGGCGAGAGGTTCTGGTCCTGATGGAGTGCATCCTCCTGCCAGAGGGGAGGGGGGGGGAACAGTTTGTGTCCAGGGTGGGAGGGGTCGGCCACTATCTTCCCTGCCCGCTAAATGGTGTTTAGATGTCTTCTGAGCTATGGGGCTAAACATCTTGTCGGTGTAACACATATTACAGATTTGATGGTTTAAAATGACTAATTTGATTTAATTGCAGCCCTCCTCCAACTCCTGTCATCAAATCCAATACTCGGGTCCAGCTAAGAGGAAGTCCACTCCGAATTTCAAAAATGTCAGATCTTCAGTATCCTTTTCATCCCATCAACAAGAGGGGGGTTAAATATTCTATTGATCCATAGATCTTTGCACATACACTCATTCTGTGTTAAGATGTATGGTATCTACGGTATATCTTCATGGGGTGTAATCACCAAAACATATTAACAGACTATTTGAGAATTATTATTATTTATTTTTTTGTATAATTTTTTTGTACTTTGTTATAATTATGAGTGAGAAAAGAAAAAAGGAATATATATATATTGTTATTGTTGTATGTTTTGTTTCTGACATGTTCAATAAAAAAAAATTGTATTGTCTTGTGCACACATCGATAAATGTGTCTTTAAACAAAAACGAAGTCTCTCCTGATTGAAATATATTTAGTTGCAACGTCATTACTTACTTCTACTTTAGGAGACTCACTTCAAGGTTGAATAGTTCTCAACCCTCCTATTAAATAATGTCTTCACCAATCCCACCAGACAGGACTCCAGGAGATATAAGGCATGCTTTATTTAGCGCCACAGCTTCAATGAAAAGGAACCAGAGATATGAGAGGCACAGGTCGAAGGTCTTGAGGTGGAGCAGCTCTCAAGAGAACTAGAACAGATTTGAAATTGCTGGTGAGGCTCTGTTAGAGGATTACCTGTGCTTCATTGTGACATCTGACCCGCTCTTCAATGCATCATCACTCTTGAGCCTCAGACAGGAAACTCAGTAAAGTACAGTTTGTAGCAGATGCACTAAAAAGTTGTCCTTTACAGACTTAAACATCCAAGCTTCTGCCGCGCTGACTTTAACTGAAAAAGAGGGATAACGATGGAAGAATACGGAGATAAAAAAAGGTAGTGTGATCTTCTTTGTTGGTGGACAATCATTCATGACATTGAACGGCTTTTAGAGATTTGCTGGCATGTGCAATTCTGAATGACAATGTAGGCACTCATTGGGCAAAACATTTCTCTAAAGAAAGGCTCGGGCTTTGTACCTATTGTGAGAGTCCTTGCTTTGACACGGCTGTGCTTTGGCTGCAGACACAAGAAAGGAATGTTTGATAAGAGAGCGGAACTGGACTTTTTCGCAGTCAGCATGAAATGACAAGAACTAGCTTTTTCAGAGACATGAAATATCTGTTGAACTTTCTCAACTTTGTACAAAGGGTACAATGAAATGTATGAGTAGGTACTCCTGTGCATATTCCATATTGGAAGGTGTATGAAATAATGAGTTGTACTTCGGCAGACATAGAGAAATGTGTTTGGAAGAGAATAATGTACACCTGTGAGCATTCTCCTAAGAAAGATTGAAATGTTTTACATGTCCTATGCACTCTTGCTGAACCCCTGCTGCTACTCTAAACCCAAGGAAAGTTGTCAGTTAAAATCCAGTTTCCTTGCTCTTTGAAGTGCGTAAGGAACTGCCAGGTGCTTGATGTTGAAAAGTCTATAACATTGAAAAGTGCTTGACAGATTTAGTTTAGTTCCAGTAAAAGAGGGTCATTTTGTGTGTTTTAAAACCCAGAATAAAATGAGGGCAAACATCGTGTGAAAAAAACAGAATAGATCTGAAGCTGTTTCTTTAGTCCAGACGTATTATCGTCAGGCCCTTTCATTTTTATAACTCTACTATGATTTGCATTTTTATATATTTTCACTTTCAGTGTTTTCTTCTATTATTTTCCATCAGCACCCTAGGCAACACGGTAAACGATAACAACGTTTCAGACAACAAGATGAACTGTGCAAAGCAGTATTCCTGGGGAAAGAGAGGAGGTTTATGTGCGTGGAAAAGGTAGAGTGTAGTCCGGAAGCCAAACGGCAACTTTCTACAACAACATCACTAAATCCCCGTGGGTTCTGCTGCCATCGCCATAAACAAGTTTTAGCCTGAGAGGAACTCACAGCGGAAACTGTCAGTCTTTCTGCAGGGCTGTATGATAAAGAGCCAAACACATTTCCTGTCCATCACCCCCTCAAACTGTGGTGTGCAAGATCTGTCTGTAAGCATACCCCCTGGTCTCTCGATAAATCACAAGTGGAGTTGCAAAAGTTTGTGCATTATTCAATAAAAAGCCACTAATGTTTGTGTTTCTTCAGTGTACTCCAAATGCCTTAATCATCTCCTAATCTATGCACGTATCCGTTAAAGCGAAATGTTAGTCCACTGAGTTCTTTAGTTCAAACTCACATTTCTTAGCCTTTGGGGACATCAATTACCTCACGTGTCCTTCTATCACCTTCTAACACTCGAACCGCCAACGGGGTCAATTTGACCCAGAGCTGGTTTTTATTGTATGTAACTTTTTTCAATAACATATTAAAGTCTCCCAGTCCGTGACTTTTCCTGAAAGTGTGTTATGTAGCACCCTAAGTTGTTAAAAATTGTCAATATGAAGTCAGATTGAAGAAATCGCCAAAAAAATTGCCATTTATACCTATTTCCACCAAGCGGGTCATATTGACCCCAACTCTTTTCGCGTTATTGATTTTGCGTGTAAACAAACATGACGTGTTGCTATGGCAACGCCTTTTGTCTACTGCGGTTACTTATAGATCGAGAGAGAGAGATTGATAGCGACAGTCTGTAGTGAAGGAGCGCGCTCCCGCTCACGGGAGACTGCTTACGCTGCGCTCCGCAGCAAACAGCTGTTTGCTTTTCACCCAACAACGACAACCGCCTCACGAAACGCTATGTTGTACCATTAATAAATGAAACAATTTAACAAAATTGCTAGTCAAAATACAAATACCACAGGACCATTTTTCTTTTTAAAGCAATACTTTTACTTTGAAAATCAATGCATTCTAATGCTGGGTCAATTTGACCCTGGTGGCGGTTTTAGGTATAAAAAATCTCCGGCGGTTCTCGTGTTAAATACAAATATGAACCTGAACATTAGCGCCTGTTAGCCTGTTAAGCCCCGTAGCCCCCGCCAGAAGGGAAGATATGGGAATGTCGTTTTCGAGCCTGAGAAACTCAGTACTCGGGGCTTAACAGGTTAAAGAATCATTTTGACCACGAGCGTCTTTTATTTAGTCAGAATAATCTCATCTAAAGGGTCACTTACCAACTATGTATTGGTCTTCATCCAATTTTGGATAGCTCAGTTACCACCACAAATGGACCTCATAGATTTATTTCTATTTGGACTATAATTTAAACCTATTTTAAAAGGTAATTTTCAAGTTTCTTCATGATGTTGGCCCTCCACAGGGTTGTTCTACATCACCCACACAGTAGATGGTGAAGTGACACTACATGTATCCTTTTCTGAACAATCCCTTTCAACATTTTTCTCTCAATCTGGTCCATTTACTATTTTCTAAACATATTTCTACCGACCATCTCCCTATCTTGCAGTGAGCTATGAATCTGTTGCCTATCAATGCCTTTCAACCTTTGTTGGTTCCAGTATAAACATATATTTTCTTAGACTACCATTTCTGTTGTTGCCTTTCTGTTTAACGTTGTATATCTCCCGTAATGCATTCAGCGGTTTCAGAATACCCGCATCACACTGTAACAATACTGCCGGGCTGAAACTCTCTCTCTCCTCCCCTGAGGCCATCCCTCTTCATCACTTCCATATCACTCCTCTTGGCATTCATCTCAAAAAGCAGCAACATTGTGTTTTTTGTTCCTTCAATAACTTATCACCACCCGCCACAGACTGGCCGCTCATAATGGGAGAAAAGCAACATTTGGGCCGGCGATAAGATTTGTCCTTCCCGTTGCTGCCGTTATTGTTGCAGATAAATAGCAGAGTTAACATTGGAAAGCATTTCCCCCCCACTGCCCTCCATCAGTCTCTCAGTGCTCCTCATGTTTGTGTTGGGAGAGGAATGAAAAATGAGGTTCAGGCTGAAGCTGAAAAACATAAACTACCACATGTAGAGGCACACGGAGTAAACATGTCACTTTACAGATTAAACACTCACAAGGAAGGACAGGAGGTAAAGGGCGGATGTGTGGACGATTTCAACACATGTCTCTCCAAGGTTAAGGTGTACATCAACATGCATTGGATGATTGGCAGTTCAACAGCTGAGGCAGTAACATAAGAAGTTTATTTATAGCACTTTTCTGTACGCGACAATTCAAAGTGCTTTACAAAACAAATTAAAAGTCTTTTTAGGAATAAATACAGAAAAATCACATTTATATAATGGCATTTTACAACAGGCATTACAAAGCAAAGATAACATAATACAAGGTATACAATACATGTTTAAAAGGACCTCCACAGTTATGATACATGTATATTGTAATTCCCTCTGTCCTTTTGTTAACTTAAAAGGGTTTGTAATACATCTGAATATATTTTTTTCAGTACATGTGTCGCCAATGGACTGATGTTAAGTATTTAATTGGAGTGATTAGTAACATTATCCCAAATATTGTACAATAGACAAATCTGTGGTTTGAATCAAGATAATGGTTCATTTAATTTGTTCACCTGGAGTTGAGACACGTCCCCTTTGACCATGCGTTATGAGATGCCATCAATTAACTTAATATCCAGTTTATGCCAATTTTTAGATATGTTAAACTATTTTTATGGACAAAGGATTTTAGTCATTGCAAAGTCGGAAGATAAGTTATAGGAAAGACGAAATGAGCAAGTGCTAAATAAACTTGTAGGGAGAATATGATGTATTCTTTATTATTATATGTTTTTGACCAATTTTCACATAGTTTGTTTTGGAGAGGAGAGTTCTGAGCATGATTTAGCTTCCGATGCCCGAAATTGATCAGAGAATCAACCAGGGTAAAAATCATAGCCTTCAGAGAAACACTGATTATTTAGCCATGCAGTGTCTTCAGAAAATCAAGCAATCTCCAATAATTTGAGTTGTTGACTCCGGGTTTTAACAACCTTGAATTCAGAGGTGATCATCATCAACAGCACAATGGACACTCAAAACTAATTCCAAGGTTGCACCTTTCCCACTGCAATCACACTCTCTCTTTGCCTGAGTCCAAGTCTATTTTAGTCCTGGTCAGATGTTGCAGCTTGCCGAAGGTGCTGGGAGAAATCAATATTGATTTGTCCATCAACGTTTCTCCTGATTAGTGATAGTAGCCGGCAACTCATCGGTGCTCAGAGTCAATGAGATGTTCTGTGCGTGGTTGAGATGTTTGCCAACCACTTAAGTTGAAGTTATCCATGGATCATTAAGAGATACTTTTAATTGTTGTTTTTTTCTGGACAATGTTTCTGATTTTGTTCCTCGAAATTCTTCTTTGGCTTAATTTGGCTTTGACTTTGAGAGTTTTAAAGTGTAAATGCCATCAGCAGATGGAAAAAGTTAGCATTTGGCTATAAAGGAACTACAGCACGGTCACATGACTTCACATCACCTCCACTAAGCTAAAGGCGGCTAATGTTGGGCTATAAAGGAACTACAGCACGGACACATGACTTCACGTCACCACCGCTAAGCTAAAGGCGGCTAATGTTGGGCTATAAAGGAACTACAGCACGGACACATGACTTCACGTCACCACCGCTAAGCTAAAGGCGGCTAATGTTGGGCTACAAAGGAACTACAGCACGGTCACATGACTTCACGTCTCCACCGCTAAGCTAAAGGCGGCTAATGTTGGGCTATAAAGGAACTACAGCACAGTCACATGAATTCACGTCACCTCCGCTAAGCTAAAGGTTGCTAATGCTGGGCTATAAAGGAACTACAGCACGGTCACATGAATTCACGTCACCTCCGCTAAGCTAAAGGTTGCTAATGCTGGGCTATAAAGGAACTACAGCACGGACACATGACTTCACGTCTCCACCGCTAAGCTACAGGTGGCTAATGTTGGGCTATAAAGGAACTACAGCACGGTCACATGACTTCACGTCTCCACCGCTAAGCTAAAGGTTGCTAATGCTGGGCTATAAAGGAACTACAGCACGGTCACATGACTTCACATCACCACCGCTAAGCTAAAGGCGGCTAATGTTAGGCTATAAAGGAACTACAGCACGGTCACATGACTTCACATCACCACCGCTAAGCTAAAGGCGGCTAATGTTGGGCTATAAAGGAACTACAGCACGGTCACATGACTTCACATCACCACCGCTAAGCTAAAGGCGGCTAATGTTGGGCTATAAAGGAACTAAAGCACGGTCAGATGACTTCACGTCTCCCACCGCTAAGCTAAAGGAGGCTAATGTTGGGCTATAAAGGAACTAGCACGGTCATGACTTCACGTCACCACCGCTAAGCTAAAGGAGGCTAATGTTGGGCTATAAAGAAACTACAGCACGGTCACATGACTTCACGTCACCACCGCTAAGCTAAAGGCGGCTAATGTTGGGCTATAAAGAAACTACAGCACGGTCACATGACTTCACATCACCCCTGCTAAGCTAAAGGCGGCTAATGTTGGGCTATAAAGGAACTACAGCACGGTCACATGACTTCACATCACCCCTGCTAAGCTAAAGGAGGCTAATGTTGGGCTATAAAGGAACTACAGCACAGGGTGATGACATTCAGTTGTCTCAAGTATTTTCCGGGTTTTATGACTCATTCCTGCACCCAGTCTATTAGGATTATGGATTGTGAACATTACCAGAAAGAAAACATGTATTGTTCTTTAATTTGGACATTAAATATGAATGACCAACGAGTGGCATACTGGGACTACACCAAGTTATATAACACAATGGAAAAAGCGAAAGATACACTTTACATTTCAAAGTTACTGCCCACAGAAGAATCCATCTCCTAATTGAATAATGCTGCGTGGATTTGGAAACCTTCACAACACATAATTAATTAAACCAATAATTGGACTCCACAGTTTCAAGTCGTATTGCAAGCAAAGTCCCAATGTGTTCCCAAATGCCATTATTATTGTGTGCTTTCTCTTTATTACTCTTACTACACATAATTGCTTTTCAAATGTATTTCCCCTAGTCCTTTCTTTAACGTTTTCAGTCTCAGAGCTCTCATTAGCGATATATTATGCTAGCTTTGTTTGGTTTTTAGTGGCATAAAAGGTGCTAATAATGACTGAATGCTGCCTTTGTGAAGCATTGCAGATAGTGTCCAATGTTCCTCCATTTTCTCCCCTCTTCCTCTTCCTCTTTGACTCATCTGCCCTTCTCACATTTCTATTGAATTGGGTGTGGCCTTCAGGGACCCTTAATCCAATCATCTGTTCATATTCCCTTCAGTATTGTATTGAGGCTTCACCGTTTAGAGGAGATTCAAAAAGACGGTGATGGACTCCTTCCCTATTGCTAGTAGACGAGTTCTGGTCACGTTCAACTTGACGTAAGTAGGGTTGGTAAACAGTGAAAATGGCTACAGAGGATACTTATTTTTTTATATGCAAGTTCTTCAAGCTGTCAATCAAGAGTTGGGAGAGTAAAAAGACGTTTAATCAGTGTTATTTTGTTTCTATCGTGTGTGAATTAAAAGTACTTTAGATACAGTACGATCAGCAATCTACTGTTTCTGCTAATGGAGCCTTGGGGCTTTTAGGGGAGAATAATTGTATGTTTTGCAAAATAATAAATTACATCAATTGTCCAAACACCTTTTTATTTTATTTATTATATTTTCACCTCAACATGGGTAACATCACACTGGAAAATTGGTCAAAATGAGCGCCATCATTGCTATTGGAGCCATGTATCGTGTTGAGATTTACTTTTAGTTTAAATGTTTTAAAGGATTTTGTTGAGACATTTTGATAGGGTTGCAAAATTCCAGGAATTTTCAAAGATGGAAACTTTCCATGGGAATAAACTGGTAATTTTCTAAATTGAAGGTTGGCTCTTCGTAGGGAACTTAAATATAGTTGGGGAAAGTATATTTCAGCATAATCTTGACTAAAACAAACAGATGCCTTTCAAGTACACTTGGATATCCATGCCATAGCACACTGCTCACTGCATGGCTATTGAGACCACACCCCCTACAGGCACCGTGCACTCCTCCATCACATGCACAGATGATTTCTAGAAGACTGGATCACACGTTTGAGCCCAAAGCACAAGACAAATAAAGCCACACATTTGAGCCTGTGGACTACACAAAGTGAAGTGATGATATTATGGGGTAATATATGTATTTGATGTATTCATCTAGTTCAGTGTTTCTCAAACTTTTTCATACCAAGGACTTAACCAATAAAAAAACACTCTTGGACCACCTAACTCCCCAAATATCCCAAAACACATAGTTTTTCTATAACAGATTACAAATCGCCTGAAAATGGTACAAACAAGTGGCGACATGTGTGACGAAGGTGTTGCCCTGGGCTTTATCATGCAATAGAAAGTTAAACTTAGACTCGCTCCATTGCGGAGATATACCCGCGAGAGTGCGAAAAAATTAAATGTATTTATTTCAAAATTCCCCAGCTTAACTTCCCATGGAAATTTACCGGAAATGTTCCGCCCCTTTGCAAGCCTATATTTTTTTTGTGAATGAGTGCTCCTCCTCCTCCTCCTTCCATGCTCCTCTTGTAGTGGGCAAGGCTTATAGTGTTTAAATAGACTAGAGAAAGGTTGGTTTTAGGGTTGTATAGATGGCAAAAATATGGATTGATCGACACATTACAAGTCAAATTACATTCACAGTAGATTGCCTTAGCAGAAGACGTTATATTTGGACTTTGGATTTCATTTACTGGAAAGCCAATCACAGTTTATCGGCTGCACTAAAGGTCTCTCCGGAGGCTTCTCCAAAATGAGTCACTCTTCTAACCTCAGGTGGCTTCAAACGAGTAAAGGATTAGACACTTCACATATACTGCGACTACTGCAAATCCCAGGAATTAAAGGATTTGAACCGTTGCCACCGAAGACAAGCCAGATGTTGGTGGTGTGTTTTTCTGCCCACTGGGAAGGGGCTTTGCTTTTCTTATCACATACAAAGGACACCACGGTAACAGCCCGTGGTGAAGCTCTCTTGAATACAGCTGCCATGCATTTTTCAGGTGTGTGTGTGTGTGTGTGACTCCGGGCTAATGCATGTTTACCCCACGCTGGGGATTTATGAGTGAGGTGTGGGGCTTTAATAGACCTCTGCATGCTGATAGGGAGCAGTATTTCAAAGTGAGAGGGGGAGGGTGCACTTTGACAGAACATGAAATATGCAGAAGATCGGATCTATTTAGAGTTTTTATGAGGCAGTTTAGTGCAAAAATATGACGATGATGGTGATGATGGTGGACCAGTAGGGGTCAGTGGAACATAACATGGAGAAGTTTGGTGTGTAAGCATCTTATTAATTATTTTTTTATTTTTTTTTATTTATTTTTTTTAAAATAGGTCAATCTTTGCTCCTCCTTTACAGATGGATTTCTCTTTGTCTATGCACTAAGTGCTACCTAAAGTGCAAGAGGAGATACCCCTGTGTTAAAGTGCATCTAGCGGTGATTGCACGACCTCTGAACCTATTGAGAGTGGGACGATCCCGTGTCTCAGTTGGGAGGCTGTTCCACAACGAGCTGCCTTTAACGGAGAGGACATTTTGTCCAAAAGTGGTCCGTCTGCGGTGGACCTCACAGTCTCCTCTGGTTTGTGGATGAATTCCCCTAAGGGGGGGGGGCATGTAAACATTTATAAATAAAACACATTCTTTTAAAAGACTTAAAATGGTCAAAACTCAAGAACTGGTGTTTCTCCAGGACGGTGCAGAGGTGGTATGAATGTGGCTGTCTCTCAACACCTGGATGGCTCTCTTGAACAGCTGTTCTCTGGGTGTCAGGTTTGTGGCTCAAGCGAACGACCAGTTTGTCAAACAGTGTTAATGTGGGATAGAATCACACAGTGGAGGTGTGACTTTGCAGCTTTGACAGTTGAGAAAGGTCTGATTTGTTTAAAATGTTGCAAGTTGAATTTCTTATTTGATACTTTCTTAATATGTTTCTTAAAAGTCAAGTTCGAGTCCAGTATGACTCCGAGATACTTGAAGTGGGAGACTAGTTCTATTTCTGCTCCGTTTAAAAACACGTTGGTTCCTTCGATTTTGATTGGTCGTTTACTGAACATCATGCATACTGTTTGTTTGCATTTAACTTTAAGCAAATGTTGTTCAGCCGTGTTGAACCTCGCCCAGTGTTGAACCTTTTCTTTTTGTCGCTGCTTTTAATTGAACTATTCATATCTTAAACTGCACTGTAACTTTTATCCATGTATTTTTCCTTAATGTTTATTTTATTAGCTTTTCTTTTTTATGCTTAATGTCTTTCATTTTTTTTTGTAAAGCACTTTGAATTACCTTGCGTTGAAAAGTGCTATATAAATAAACTTGCCTTGCCTTGCCTTGTCCAGTGTTGAACCTTGTCCGACACTGGACAACAACAACAACAACAACAGTTGAATGTGTTCTGCAAATATAATCACATTATGGACATACAGTACGAAGTTCATCCACCTTAAAATATGTTACCATTAAAATATTGAACGTGTCTAAAAGCTTCGTGCCACTGGAGAGGTATAGTCTGCTCAGCTGCCTCATGTACTCCTAAAAAATGTTTTTGCACTGATAATATATGAGGACAAATGGTATCCATGGCAAAGACCAAGCACGGATCTATTTAAAGTCTTTTTACGAGGTAGTTACGGTCATGATGATGATGATGATGATGATGATGATACCACAGTAGGGATCAGTGAAAACAGCTGATGATGAAGCTCATTGAGTGTTCTCCATTAAGATTACTGTTACCTGTAAAGAGTGTCACCATTTAAAATGTTACTTTCTGTTGCCTTTGGACTACCTCAATATCAGCCGTGCTAAAACACATCAATAATGGTGTATGTTATTAACAGCCCCCTAGTGGCGTGTTCTGTGCGCTACAGGCGACGATGACGACCTGAAGGATTAGGAAAAGGGGTTTATAGTCCAGGTGAACTCTAGGACTCGAACACATGATCTCTGGATGGATACATCAGCGCAGCAAACCCCTGAGCCAGTCCAACATACGTCACTCTTGATTTTAAAGAGTCCTGTTACGTCCTTATCCTTCTACTTTTTAATCGTCTTTTTTCTGTGACTGCGAGGGAATGCAGTCACCTTTGATTATATCCCGATTACTGTAATCCATTACTTCCCAAGACGGTTCTCCCCCTGCTCTGTCCCAATCGTTTCATTTGAGTAAAGCTTGGCGCTCTGATCGCCACTAGCTCGGCCCTGCACGGCTCGGACCTGCACGGCCACATGAGTCACACACACTATCGCAATGAGAAGCATAAACAATTTCATCCAAGTTGCGTCGTGTGTGTGTGTGTGTGTGTGTGTGTGTGTGTGTGTGTGTGTGTGTGTGTGTGTGTGTGTGTGTGTGTGTGTGTGTGTGTGTGTGTGTGTGTGTGTGTGTGTGTGTGTGTGTGTGTGTGTGTGTGTGTGTGTGTGTGTGTGTGTGTGTGTGTGTGTGTGTGTGTGTGTGTGTGTGTGTGTGTGTGTGGAATCAAAACAAATCACCGGTGGACGTCCATTGGCTCGCTTGTCACATTGCATCAGTCGTGATTGCTTTCACAGCGGCAATCACCCGTCATGTCTTTAACGTGTGTGTTGGTCCGGTATTAAACGGGGGGGGGGGGGGGGGGGGTCGGGGGGTCTCGTGTCTTGGAGAGGGTGTGTTACTGGCGGCCAGATGTGTCTCCGAGACGACCGAGATAATCCCGATCAGTCGGAGATATGACAGCGAGACCCGGAGCCGTGTGCGCAGTGGAGAGGCGATAAATCAAACGGCTGGCAGGAAAAAAGCGCTAGTGTACGCCGTCTCCCCGTCTCCCCCTCTCCCCCTCTTCTCCTCTCCCCCTCTCCCCCTCTCTCCTCTCCCCCTCTCCCCCTCTCCCCCCTTTTGCTTCCTCAACTCCCTCTCTCATGTCTCCCTCTTTTTCTCCTCTCACTGACTCCAAACACTGCTGCTGAATTACTCGACCAAACACTCTGAAACACCTAATGTGTTTTATTGAAACTTAATATTATTGCTTTCAACTAACCGAATACAATGATGTGAAATCTGTTAACATAATGCATTTAATTAAAGTCAAAGTTTCAGTGTTCTCAGTGCAGCCTCCCTCCCTCTGCTCCACTCTTAATACAACATCTATCCACACCCCCACTTTGATGTGGAAATGATAACTCCTCTGCTCACACACCGCATCAGCCTGCCGCGGACTGCACGTGGAGATTAGCCTGTATGGCCAAATCCGGGAAATGCACGTGATGGACTCAAGTGCTATATGATCATTACTATGCAGTCCCTGTTTAAATAAACCCTACTGCAGGACACTACCAGTGAGGATGGTGGCAGTGCCTACACACAAACACACACACACACACACACACAGGCACGCACACATGCAGAGCTCTCCGCTGCACACACACACACAGACACACACACACAGCACACACACACACACACACACACACACACACAGGCACGCACACACTGCAGAGCTCTCCGCTGCACACACACACAGGCACGCGCACACACACACACACACAGGCACGCACACATGCAGAGCTTTCCGCTGCACACACACACACACACACACACACACACACACACACACACGCAGAGCAGCTGCCTCCTCCGGGTTTGGCACCGAGCAACTCCAGCAACACCTCCCCGCTCAGAGAGCACCATCCCGGGGTTCTGCAGCCCTCAAAACACCCACATCAGTCCTGCACACCTTCATAGTGAAATTAATTCACCCTGGGAAGCGATACTTGGAACCCTCCCCCCCCCTCCCCCTTTTTTTTTTGCACATCAGGATGCATGACACCACTTGTAACAGGTCGAGCTGGCAACAATCTCCCCACATTTCCCTTCCTCTTTTCTCTCGTGTCCTCTCCTCCTCTCTTCCGCTCAGCTGCTGCTTTTCCTCGCGAGTATCTGAGCACACGGGACACATCTCCTCATGGTCCACATCGCCTCAGCGTGGCAGCATGCGTGTCTCCAGTGCGCACCACTATCATCCCAGTGAACCCACAAGTGCAGAATCGATCAAGCCCCCCCCCCCCCCACCCTCTCCACCCCCCAGCATTGACAGTTCCAGCTCCTCTCAGCACGGAGAGGTTTTTGTCTCGTGTCTTACCGTGATCCGGTTCCCGGTGAGAAGGAGAGGAAGAGGAGGCAGCAGCAGCAGCAGCTTTACGGTCCGATCCGCAGCGTGTCAGGCGGGGGAAGCGAGAGTATGTTATCCCTGGACAGAGCGGAGGTCCGTGCGTTCCAGCAGAGAGAGAGAGAGAGAGAGAGAGAGGAAGAGGAGGAAGAGGAGGGGTGAGAGAGGCGGGCTGATGAACGAGGAGAGAGAGAGGAGGGGTGGTGTTCAATCTGGGGAACAGCCGATCGGGATTCAATATGAGCGACACTGAGTGGAATTAAAACGCGTTCTGTTTTCACCCTGATGTGAGCAGTGCTGGGATGAAGTACATTTACCCAAGTGTCCTTCTGAGGTACTGAGATTCAGCAAAGCAGATGTGGTCGGGAAGTGATGAGAAATAGATCAAATCGTTGGCAAATGTTTGTGTTTTTATTGTCAATTTAATGTATATTCAATAGTAACCAGCACGTATGTATATCAGGTGTGGAATGCGTACATGTACTCAAGTGCCGTAAGGTACAACTTTGAGGTACTTGTACTTCACCTGAGTATTTTCCTTTTATGATACGTTATAGCCTACTTTTACTCAACTACAATTATCTGACAGCTTTAGTTACTTTACATTTTTAGAGTATTAGCTAATACACAATACAGATCAACATATATATATATAAACTACAGTGTTGAAAAGTAATGAAGTACATTTACTCAAGTACAATGTTGAGGTACTGAGATCCAGCAAGGCAGGTGTGATCAGAAAGTGATGAGAAGATCAAATCGTTGGAAAATGTTAAAACATAGTCAATGTATCATAACGCATATCAATAGTGGCCAGCATGGATATCATAGTGATTATGCATCTATTGACTTGCAAAAGTAACTAATCCTGTGGTATAAATATATGGAGTAAACGTTAAAATATCTGCTTCCAGAATAGTTGACGATTGAACACTCAGGAAAGTCAAACAAATGGTATTTGAGAAAATGTTACTTTCCAGCACTGTTTGTTTGTATAATACTGTATATATATAAGTACAGGTGGAAATATCCAGCAGCAATATCTGAAGCTCCAAAGATGTGATGAACATATTAACCATCATAATCCATTCATTGATATAAATGATTCTGTAACGGTCCGTTAAAAATTACTTTACTTTTGGTACTTCAGTAAACCTTGATGCCGATACCTTTGTGCTTTTACTTAAGTAAGTAAGATTCTACAAGGACAAGAGTAGTTTTAGTTTGAATAGGTAACATATCTGAGTCCTCCCCCCCCCCTCTCGGTGCCAGTGATCAGTAGTTTAGAAATGTCGTGTGAGCGTCATTAAAATGCCAAAGCAAGCCCCGTTTAAATATCACAGCGATATTCCCACCGGGACTTCAGGCATCTGCTCATTTAGATATGTGTATCTCTATCATAACAATCTATTCCAGTGTGTGTGCTTCATCTTTACTGGGACAATCTTTAGAAATGATATGTAGCATTGGTATGGCTCTAACCACAGAGGTGACAGCAGCTATGAGCTACAATCTTTGGATATTACGTATGGTACGGGTGTACGTGCTCTGCAGCCCGCTCATTTCTGCACAGATGGTAATTAATCATGTTTAGTCGGACAGTAGCCTCATCCCAATACTCCTCCTTTCCCACATTACATTACATTTAGCTGACGCTTTTATCCAAAGCGACTTACAATAAGTGCATTCGACCAGGAAGACACAACCTTGAAGAAAACAGAATCATAAAGTATATCAGGCTTCATAGAGCCAATCGTTTCAAGTGCTACTCAACTGGCTTTAGAGGAGCCAGCCCTTTGTTAGTATATAAGTGCTCTGTTAGCAGTTCTTTGTTAGCAGTTCTATCGCTCGAAGTGGAGTCGAAAGAGATGAGTTTTCAGTCTGGAAGGTGTGTGAGCTTTCTGCTGTCCTGATGTCAATGGGAGCTCAGTCCACCATCTTGGAGCCAGGACAGCAAACCCACGTGTTTCTGCTGATGGGAACTTGGGTCCCCCTCGCAGCGAGGGTGCAGCGAGCTGTTTGGCTGATGCAGAGCGTAGTGCACGCGCTGGGGTGTACGGTTTAACCATGTCCTGGATGTAGGAAGGGCCAGATCCATTCACAGCATGGTACGCAAGCACCAGTGTCTTGAAGTGGATTCTAGCAGTTACCGGAAGCCAGTGGAGGGAGCGGAGGAGCGGAGTGGGAGCATGTAGGAAGGTTGAAGACCAGACGAGCCGCTGCATTCTGGGTGGGGAGAGGTCGGATGGCACATGGAGGTAGACCAGCCAGGAGGGAGCTGCAGTAGTCTAGGCGTGAGGTGATGAAAGCCTGGACCAGAACCTGCGTGGCTTTCTGGGTCAGGCATCCTCCTGATGCTGTAAAGCGTGTATCTGCAGCAGCGGGTTGTAGCAGCGATGTTTGCAGTGAAGGACAGGTTGTTATCTAGGGTCACACCCAGAGTCCTTGCAGTCTGAGTCGGGGAGACAGCAGAGGTGCCGATGTTGATTGTTAGGTCAAGAGTGGGACAATCTTTTCCCGGAAGGAAAAGCAGTTCAGTTTTGTCAAGGTTGAGCTTGAGGTGATGAGCAGACATCCACTGAGAGATGTCAGCTAGACAAGCAGAGATGCGTGCGACGACCTGGGTCTCTGAGCGGGGGAAGGAAATATATGATTAGTTTTTGAAAATACTCTTTACTGGATCAAATGTAACAATGGAAGTGTCCATCGTTTTGTGATAAA
Source organism: Chaenocephalus aceratus (assembly GCA_023974075.1). Taxonomy (NCBI): domain Eukaryota; kingdom Metazoa; phylum Chordata; class Actinopteri; order Perciformes; family Channichthyidae; genus Chaenocephalus; species Chaenocephalus aceratus. The sequence goes on along the minus strand of JAMFTG010000042.1, from coordinate 172,621 downwards.
AATGTAATTTATGTTAAAAAAAATACACTGTAATAAAAACTAAGTTTACATTTTGCTCATGCTTTTCTAGGACTAATGTAAATGAAACATGTTTTCATTAATGTTTATTATTTTTAATCTTTCATATAATAATCAAAGCCCTGAAGGAAATAAAGCAATTTAGCAGCAATTGGAACACAAGAACCACAAGAGAATGAAACATCCATATACATTACATCGAACAGATATAAACACAAAGCAAATAAAAACAATTAACAGTCACTATTCATAAAATACATTATATCCAAAACTATATTGATGAAGTGACGCTGCAGAACATCATGTGAGTCAATGGGCAAGTCCGTTTAGGAAACACATGATGGACAGAACTTCTTCGTGTGTATAGCACAGATGTACTTGTTGCAGTTGCTGCATGTAGTCTGTGTCTTGGAGTCCTTTGAGGGTCCACAGACCTCACAGCTGGCTGTGGGGGTCTTTCAGCAGCTGGCTGTGGGGGTCCTTCAGCAGCTGACTGTGAGTCAAGTTCATCTTCCAATTTGCTGTCAAATTCTGAGTTTACCTCCACATTATCCTCATCTTCAGAAATGTCTTCCTGTTCCACTTCACCGTGTTCCTCTAATGCATTCCACTCACTCTCATCCATCATCAGCTCCAAGGCTCTGAGCGGAACATCTTTTGGCCATTTTGCTGGTAGATAATTGTAGTTCTGCTCTACACTGTTACTACACTGTTGTTATGTCTCTGTTTGGTCCCTCCTCCGGCGTGCAGGTGCGAGGGGGGCAGTGCGAGAAAATGTAAAATGTTTATACATTTCTGGAAGATCTAAAATGTTTATAATGTTCTAGGATAGTTTTGTGTTTTGTGTGTGTGTGTGTGTGTGTGTGTGTGTGTGTGTGTGTGTGTGTGTGTGTGTGTGTGTGTGTGTGTGTGTGTGTGTGTGTGTGTGTGTGTGTGTGTGTGTGTGTGTGTGTGTGTGACCCGAACCTCTTATGAAGGACATAAATGCGGGTGGGCATTTTTTCATAAGTGGAACAAATTAAAAACAATCCCACATGTCCTTCACAGTTTTTTTGTATTCATTGAAAATGGAAATCGGGTCAATTTGACCCGAACACCACGCAAGGGTTAAACGTCGTCTGTTAATGACGACATGAGCACAGCTGTACCCCTCTCATCGGGCTCAACTGAAGAACCCTTAGATCCGGCCCATTTCTGGTTAAATATGTATTTAAATGAATCTTTCTCTTGTTAATCAAGGAATTCAATGTGTGATGGTTGGTCCTGCTTTTGTGTTCCGTTTTGGTGTAAAAGGTAGCCTACATTTAAATACAAATATAATTATAGTAATGTGAAGCCTTTTAGAAATGAATTGCACATAATAATTCCCACGGAGCTGTGAGCACTGAGACATGTATGTGACGCTTTCCCACTCATCTTCCAGTTGTGGGTTTTCCTCTGTTGAAATGGACCAGCTGTGAAGGTGGGGGCGGGGCTTGTATACGCGAGTAGTGAAAACACTTCTGCGTAGTCTGCTCGTGTGTATCCTCCCTTTCGTCTCCTCCCTCACCCCTCCTTGACTCCTCCGTGTGCATTTCAGCTATTGGGATGTCTTTCAAAAGTGGCGTGTCTTGATCGATTTCCGGGTCAAGTCCCGGAGGAGGAAGAGAGGAGTCGAGGAGGGGTATTGGGATGAGGCCAGTGTGTGGAGTTCCCAGGAATCCGCTCGCTGGTCTCCATCTCGTGCTCGAGTTACTGCCTCCCCGCGCTCACAGCTGCTTTCGAATCTGGGCACGTAGCGCGACTCAAAAGTGCGCGCCCGTGCAAAAGGCTTGAACACACACACACACACACACACACACACACACACACACACACACACACACACAGAGAGAAAACTCCCAGATCCAACTGTGCTTCTGACGTCATCTCTGGTCAGCTTGAGAGGTATTGATTTACTGTGAGTGGAAGCCAAGGGGAACTCACTCAGGACCAAAGACAGGGACGTCAGTTAGTTAGTTTGGTAGTTCAAGGTAATCGTTCTGCATCAACTGTTCAAATGAATGTTTCAAGTGGCCGATATCTGATACGTTTGATCTGATGTCTGCGCCTGAAACGGATCACATGCAACCAATACTGTCACACTCATGCGAGTTGTCATTTGCGAAGAAACAAATGACCTAATGGTGCAATAGTTCAAATCCCACATGATATGCACCAATATCATCACCTCAACACAGCTCTATGGCTTTGCAGGCTGTGGAGGACTCCAGGATACTCCAGGATACTGTGCAACTTCTACAGGTGCACCCTAGAGAGGATCCTGACCTTCTACAGGTGCTCTATAGAGAGGATCCTGACCTTCTACAGGTGCACCCTAGAGAGCATCCTGACCTCCTACAGGTGCTCCATAGAGAGGATCCTGACCTTCTACAGGTGCTCCATAGAGAGGATCCTGACCTTCTACAGGTGCTCCATAGAGAGGACCCTGACCTTCTACAGGTGCACCATAGAGAGGACCCTGACCTTCTACAGGTGCACCATAGAGAGCATCCTGACCTTCTACAGGTGCTCCATAGAGAGGATCCTGACCTTCGAGCATCCTGACCTTCTACAGGTGCACCCTAGAGAGGATCCTGACCTTCAGGTGCTCGAGAGGATCCTGACCTTCTTCAGGTGCTCCATAGAGAGCATCCTGACCTTCTACAGGTGCTCCATAGAGAGGACCCTGACCTACAGGTGCTCCATAGAGAGGATCCTGACCTTCGAGCATCCTGACCTTCTACAGGTGCACCCTAGAGAGGATCCTGACCTTCAGGTGCTCGAGAGGATCCTGACCTTCTTCAGGTGCTCCATAGAGAGCATCCTGACCTTCTACAGGTGCTCCATAGAGAGGATCCTGACCTACAGGTGCACCCTAGAGAGGATCCTGACCTACAGGTGCTCCATAGAGAGGATCCTGACCTACAGGTGCACCCTAGAGAGGATCCTGACCTTCTACAGGTGCTCCATAGAGAGGATCCTGACCTTCTACAGGTGCACCATAGAGAGGATCCTGACCTTCTACAGGTGCTCCATAGAGAGGACCCTGACCTTCTACAGGTGCTCCATAGAGAGGATCCTGACCTTCTACAGGTGCTCCATAGAGAGGATCCTGACCTTCTACAGGTGCTCCATAGAGAGGGTCCTGACCTTCTACAAGTGCTCCATAGAGAGGACCCTGACCTTCTACAGGTGCTCCATAGAGAGGATCCTGACCTTCTACAGGTGCACCATAGAGAGGATCCTGACCTTCTACAGGTGCACCATAGAGAGGATCCTGACCTTCTACAGGTGCTCCATAGAGAGGACCCTGACCTTCTACAGGTGCTCCATAGAGAGGATCCTGACCTTCTACAGGTGCACCATAGAGAGGATCCTGACCTTCTACAGGTGCTCCATAGAGAGGATCCTGACCTTCTACAGGTGCTCCATAGAGAGGATCCTGACCTTCTACAGGTGCTCCATAGAGAGGATCCTGACCTTCTACAGGTGCTCCATAGAGAGGATCCAGGACTAAAACCTCCAGACTCAGAGACGGTTTTATCCAAGCAGATGTTGCAATATGTCTAAAGCAGTTCAGCCCAGGTACCACTCGCCTGATTGGTTCCCAACAAACCAATGGATCATCTCAAAGTACTAAATTGTACTGGTTCAACACAATTCAGGAGCTCCTCAGCCCATACATAAGTTTTGCGACTAAAATCTGCTTTTGTTGGTTTCTTTTCGTCCCTCGGTACACGCTTGTAGAATCGGCTTCCAGTAATGATCAGACCTCAGACCCAAGATTAGATTTAAAGACATCGGCTAAGACCTACCTAGTTTGGATTTCCATTAGCTCAGGTTTGGAGATCTCCACTGCGGAGATTTCTGCCTGAACCAAGACTGAATTACCAACCAAGCAAAGTCTGCAACTGTCCGGAGTCACCTGATCACCGGGCCTCCAAAGCCTTAGATACACTGCTGATCACCGGGCCTCCAAAGCCTTAGATACACTGCTGATCACCGGGCCTCCAAAGCCTTAGATACACTGCTGATCACCGGGCCTCCAAAGCCTTAGATACACTGCTGATCACCGGGCCTCCAAAGCCTTAGATACACTGCTGATCACCGGGCCTCCAAAGCCTTAGATACACTGCTGATCACCGGGCCTCCAAAGCCTTAGATACACTGCTGATCACCGGGCCTCCAAAGCCTTAGATACACTGCTGATCGCCGGGCCTCCAAAGCCTTAGATACACTGCTGATCACCGGGCCTCCAAAGCCTTAGATACACTGCTGATCACCGGGTCTCCAAAGCCTTAGATACACTGCTGATCACCGGCCTCCAAAGCCTTAGATACACTGCTGATCACCGGGTCTCCAAAGCCTTAGATACACTGCTGATCACCGGTCTCCAAAGCCTTCGATACACTGCTGATCACGGGTCTCCAAAGCCTTAGATACACTGCTGATCACCGGGCCTCTAAAGCCTTAGATACACTGCTGATCACCGGGCCTCCAAAGCCTTAGATACACTGCTGATCACCGGGTCTCAAAGCCTTAGATACACTGCTGATCACCGGCCTCCAAAGCCTTAGATACACTGCTGATCACCGGCCTCCAAAGCCTTAGTTACACTGCACGTAAGATGTCTTGGGCATTTGACTAATCAACAGTGTTGAAATGCTCTGCGACAGGTGAACGTCCTGCATTCAAAATGTTTAGGTTTCGTTTGATGAATTGAGAATGTGTTCGGACTTCTGACTCTTGCATTATGAACTAATTGTGTCGCAGAGGAACCCTTTGAATAATGTGTTGAGTTTATATTTGAGTTAGTTAGTTCAAACACGACATTTTACATAAGGTAGGTACCTGACTTCACTTTGCTTATGTAAGCTCTTATCATTTCACTTTGGATGTATACGGGACAGAAACACCTGCTGGTATAATGCCTGTCTCTCGCTGCAAATTAAATATAACAACAAAGTCTCTTTAAAAAAAAAGTCTTGCACTTGTTCTCAATCCACAGATTCCCTATCTGCTTCCCAAATGTTCCTGATCAACACTGTCGGTGGTCCTTCCGGGGACTGCCCCTCAACCTCAGCAAAGGTTTCTAACATACCATTGAATTAGAATTATGGAGACCTTCCCTGCCAGTGGCCCCCCCTGGCCCCCCCTGCTGGCGCCACTGTCCCTGCACCCTTCAGTCTCTAGACAGCAGTTTCTTCATGTGCTCTTAACCGGTTCAGTCATCAGTCCAGATGTGAATGTGCCCTCAGTTAATTGTGGTTACACAGCCCTTGCCGTGCATAGTCAAAGGTCACCTAAACTCTGTCTCATGAATACGTGTAATGAGAATACCTGACCTTTGCAAACAACCCTTTGGAGCCTTTGTCTTTACTAAGTGCAAACACATTCTGCCTTGATGAAAGCTAGATGAGAAGATCTCCAGGAGGCGAAGTGTGTCAGTAATCAGACCATCACCGGCACAATACCATTCAAATCTACTCGACAAAGAGAAATAGTGCAATGAGAAAAGGCTAATGAAATAAATAAGTTCTCCTCTGGTTGCCACTAAATGGCCTTCAGACATCTCCAAAGCATGACAGAATATAAAGTAAAATACTCAGCTCCGTTCAATATGCCTGTTTTCCTACCTGTGAGAGTTGGAATTGGCCCTTTATTTGCACCCATCTGTCGTGATTTATGGACTAATTGTGGTGTAATTGCCTTACATGTGTTTGTTTTAGCTGCGCAATAAGGCTGGAGGAGTTTCATGGCCTCTACATTTGTCTAGTGGGGGCAATTTGTCTAGTGGGGGCAATTTCCCAGCGCTGCCTGCATGGCTGCTGCTGCTGACGAATGGATGCAGAGAGGAGAGGTCGGGCTCTTAAGGTCTGCGTGAGCTGCTTATGAAACATGCTAAATAATGCAGTGTTAGGAACGTTTCACTTCGCTATTAAGGATTTTGCAATTTGCACTTACACATCAAGACATACATATACAAGTTAAGAAGATAAATATATAATGTAAAAGTGCATTGCAGAACAGAAAATACTGTAAAATGACTCGTGATGATGTTTTTGGGAGTTTTTCCCTATATACACTTCTCGCTAGAAATGTAATCAAAAAGCATTTTAACGGCCAAACTATCTGACAATTTAGGATTTTCAACAGAAAATAAATCGGGTGTCCGCCATGTTTTTTGTTCTCACTGGGGAAGGTTGCGATCACGTGACACGGACACGGGTCATTAGAAGGTATATTAACGGCCGCCCAAGTATATTTCGCGACCCATTTAGGTTTTTTTTTTTTTTTTTTTTGGTTTTTTTTATTATTTTTTTTTTTTTTATTCGTCCGTGACCACGACGCTATCTGCGATCGATTAACTTGTGGACAATGATCCCTCACTCCCTTGCACTGATCTCGCCTCCTTCTGGCCTGTTAAGTGGCCTGCCTCACACAGGGTGACTGGCTGTCCACATGATGTGGCCTGCCGACATGGCCACTGTCATACAGATCATAAATCAAAGCCCTTGATTGGTCTCTGTGTGTCATTCAAGCTCGGGATAAGCGCAGCTCAGGTGAGGTAAAGGACTCTCTGAGTGTTTAGATAGTTAACTTAGTCTAAGTTCTCAGTGTGTCTCAAACGGTGTGGTCACCAGTTATGTAAACACATATTAAGGTGAAAAAAGGTAAGATACACTTTTAAAACTTGTTGAGAGAAAACTAGTCTTTGCTGCTGCCTCAAAGAGGAGCAGGGGGGAGAGGAGGACAGGAGAGGCTGATTCAGGAGCACAGACACACTCACAACTATAAATGAACCAAAAATAAATTAATAAAACAAGTTTCAGTGTTTTTTTCATATTGGAAATGGTATGTTTTTGGTTATGGCCATGATTTTATGATTATTGAAATGTGTACAGTTCTGTTTAATATAGGTGTTTCCATAGATCTAGTCTCTATATTTTCCCCTCAAAATGCACCAGATTGATGCATTTAACTCCAAAGTAAAAAATAAAATCTTACCGGGGGGGCATGCCCCTGGACCCCCATAGAGGATTTGAGGTCGACCCCCACTAAAAATCACATGGATAGGTTCCTAAATACATTTATAAATACATTTATTTTTTAAAATAGTAACCCATTTCCATATGTTCATGTGTGGGTAGTAGATTTAAACTATAGGGCTATCATTATGGGCCCTGCCTGAACCTGTTCGCTCTGCCATCGCGTGAAGGGTCTGCTAACAAGCGACCACCAGAAAGGTTAATGTTGTTGCACGTCACCTCTTAACATGTTGTTAAAACTTTTTTAACAACATGTTAAAAATGTTGCCACCACCCGCCCAAGTATATTTCAGATCTGTGGGAAACACTGCAGTATTGTATCCATGTCACGTCTAGAGAGGGTTATTTGTGAATATACGTTTTGCCCTGTGGACCAAAGTAGCTATTACACGGTTTGTTGTGAGACTGGTTTGGTTGTTTAGGTTTGTGTGCATGTAAATGGTCTGCAAAGGATACAAATAAAGTTTCAACAAGAAAGTGATAGACACAGATAAAGCATTCCCTCCGACTTCTTCTTTGAGATTTGGTAATGTCACACTTCACAGTCTTGAAAAAAACGAATGCTTTTCGGGTAGCAGTTATTCCCTCCAGCCCTCATCCCAAAATGTGTATCCCCCTCTCTGTGCCGTGTCAGTTCACCCTCGTGATTTCCAATAATAAGATCGCAAACAAGCCCGATCCCCGTTTATTACGCTTCAACCAGGTGACTTTCTTTCTTTGCTTTTTAAATCCTGTGAAACGATTTTCAACGGTTGTATAACAATTGGAAAGAGACAGCAGTAAATAAACAATCCACGGGAACGGGAACGTTTTGATTGTGTTCCTCTCTGCCGTGAAATTGAGGGAACGAAGAACTGCCAGGGGAACAGCGTTTTGGGGAAGTAGTGAAGTACGTCTTTTTTCCATCTGACTTTATGGGCAGATATCTGGGGATTGCGTAATCAGGATACATTAGCAAAGTAACTGTATTGCCTTATTGTTACATCAAAAACTCAGATTACTGATACATTTCTAAAAGTTGAGGATTACTCGCAGGATTACAATGTTAGTACAAATGTAAAAGGATCCGATGTTATCTCTGTAAACTGTTCTGTGGCTGATACTTTAAGAGTGATTCTATACGCCTGAGTCTGAAGCTTTTTTCACTTTCTTTGCTTCATTTGTTCTTTTTAATTCAGCAGGTGAACCTATGTTCATAACGTCTCGTCTGTGAGCTTCACTGTGTGTGTATTGGGCGGTTTTGGCGCAGTGGTTAGAGCGTTGGTCATCAGGGGCGTCGGTGAACTCCAGTTGGAAACCTCCCTAGGCCGCCACTGCGTCAGGCCGTTGTGTCCTTGTGCAAGACACTTCACCCGAATGTGCTCCTGTGGGTAATGTCCGCAGTAATGACTCTAACATGTCTGACATGTCTAATCCCACCTCACAGACCTGCTGCACCACCACACCCCTTCCCGCTGCCTCCGCTCATCAGAAGCCAACCTCCTATCCATCCCCACCCACACCAATCACCGGACCTGGGGGCCTTCTCCGTGGCTGCCCCCTCCCTCTGGAACCCACTCCCCTAACCCATCAGAGACGGCACCGACCTCACCACCTTCAAAGCACTCACCTCTTCAATCTGGCTTCGAATGTGATTGTTTTTGTATTATTTGACTTTAACTTTATATTTATTTGTTGTTCCTCTATTTTATTTTCTCTTCACTCTATCTGTAAAGCGTCTTTGAGCACCTGTACAAGCGCTAACAAATTAAATATATTATATGTGTAATTGTAAAGCGCTTTGAGCACCTGCAAAAGCGCTCTAATAAAAAAATGGTGATGCATTATTATTATTATTATTATTATTATTATTATTAACTAAAACGCAGCATTTTCTGTCAACTCAGATTGTATTTCTGCTTTTTTAAACGGTAGCACGTGCTCATGTGTGTCAGTGTTGGTGTGTAGGCTGAATGATGAAGGGCAGGATTCCCTATGAATAACATTTCGACACTAAATATCAAACCGTACTCGGTTCGATCGATGGATTTTCCCGTGGGTTCGGATCCTGTTTCTTTTACCGACACCGCTGACAATGCTGATTCAGGTCTGCACTCATAATGTATTAAACAGTCTTGAAGCCCAGCGCTGCCCTTTGCCCTTTGAGCCCCTGAACCATGGTGGAGGGGGGATTTGATTGGCTGCACCACGCCAAGGTTCTGCACACGAGAGATGCTCGGTTGACCTTTGACTCAATGAGACGACGCATGGGATTTATAAAAAGTATCCTCTCTTCTCCTATGCTCATTAATTTGCATTCTCTTTTGAATCCTACTTATTGTACGGCTTGTTGTTATGCGAGAATGGATTGATGGATGGCTTCGCCTCAGTCTTGGGTGCAAAAGAAGTTTGTAATGTGACAGTATGTCAATATGTAAACATCTCACCCCACGTAAATTATGCAGCACGCCCTTGGGTCAATCATCCACCCACATTTTACTCAAATCTGACTGTTTGTATTTATAATGGCTCCTCAACGGAGAAGATAAGGGTGACATGTGCAATATTAAGGTTGTTTGTAAAAGCGAGAGGTTGTCAAAGAATGCATCATCCCTCCAAGCGATGACAAAAATGGCCCAGAAGTGTCGTGTATTAAGAACGTCTGAAAAGACAATTCCCTCCAGATGAAAATCCATACTTTTGTAACTAAATATCTGATGTTTAGTTAAAATGCTCGGCCTGAAGGTGTATTGGGTTGGAATTGGAATAAGTTAGGGTGTGAGGAGGAACGAAACTAGCAGGCTTTCCTAATACTGAGCATAGCAGGTCATATGTACCAGTGTGGCTCAGGTATTTGAGGTACACAACTTTTAAAATGTTGGAGGATCAGCAAAGTCTGAAGAATGTGTATCCTCGGGGAATTTAAATATCTGTCGCAATTCATCCAATATTTATCAAGATATTTCCAATTAAACCAAAAGTGTTAGATTGGTGTTAGGTGGACAAGTCAATGGATCACCAAAGACTGTATGGGATTCGTCCTGTGGGGAACATGAATGTGTGTTATATTATATAGATATTATAATTTAAATATGGGAAACCTTTCGTTACTCGTGGCTCTAGAGACAACAAAGAATCCGCCACAGTAAGTGAGAATGATTCATCCTCCATGAATGTCTGTGCAAGATATTGTCTTGAATTTGGTTAAACTTTAGGTGGCACTTGAGGTAAAAGAGAATGACCAAAATCAGAAAGATTCGTCCTCTGGTGACCATGAGTACAAAATGTAGTGCCGTTCGATTAGGTGGAAGTTGAGATATTCTACTAAATGAGGGGAAAGTTCTAGCGGTTGGTGGTACGAGAGAAAATCTAAATACCATCACAACATTCAGAAGGATTCATCCTCTGGTGACCATGATTGATTCATCCTCTGGTGACCATGATTGTTGGCACCAAACTTCATGGCAATCTAGTCGTGAGATATTTCAGGTTGTACCAAAGTGTTTGAACCTGTTGGAGCAAAAATAGGCGCGTTCACACCGGAGCACTTTTCCCGGTATTTTTCCCGTTTAGTTCCGTTAGTACCCCTTATGCTGCGTTCACACCAAAAAGAGTACTTAGTACCGGGAACTTTTACCCCCATTGTTAGTGCCTGCTAGAGAGGTGGTACCAAAAAAGTACCAAACAAGTACCAATTTCTATTGGCTGGGAGAATTGCAAACCACGCCCCGTAAAACTCTGAAAAGTTTTGTGAAGCCGCCATTGTATTTGCTGGCATTAGCATTATTAGCATTAGCATTAGCCCCGCGCACCAACGCAGAGAGACTAACTTATGGCAACACAAAAGCGAGCGGTGGAGATGAGGAGGTGTCGGCGTTCTGGCGATTTAACTCGGAAGCCAGTCCCCAACTCCGGGGACTTCCGGCCTTGGACTTCGGGTGGCAGTATACGCCGTGAAGTGGTTTGCGGCCTGCCAGTAAAACGAAGAAGAAGAAGAAGAAGAAGAAGAAGAAGAAGAAGAAGAAGAAGAAGAAGAAGAGAAGAAGAAGAAGAAGTGACGTCAGTGGCTCATTTACGTAATCTTCCCTCAGGGAACTTATTCCGGTGTGAGCGCGATCTGTACTTAGTGCCATGGGGGTACTAAGTGCTGGGGCACTAAGTACGGCAAAGTAATGGCTAGTGGTCGCTTGCATGGTTAAAAAGATAAGCAGAAACAGCCAAGAAGTGTAACTTTTCAGATTTTGCAAAAACCAAAATGCACCAGCTGTCAAAGTAAGCTCCACAGAGCGGTGCTGCCGGAGATATCACATGTGGTAAATGAACCATCACGGCCTGACCTCCGCTCTCACAAAGGGGACGGCTGAAGCCAAAATAAGAAAATCTTGTCGTGCCAGACTGCATCAGGAGCCACCTGCCCCCCCCGTATTCCTCCATGTAGACTCCCTGGTGTCCTTTCTTTGTCAAAGTGGAGGAAGATTATCCAAATATCCCCAGCAATCCTTTCACCATCTCATCCCACGCTCCGGGGGGCAGTGAGGGGGCTCGTGACTGTGACTGTTTTTCCATCAGAGAGGATTACCTCCGCCCCGACAGGAAGGGACATGGAAAGGTCTGTCTGGACAAGTGCGAGGAGTTTAGTACATACACACTTTGCTTTCTACTGCCGATGGAATTATTGTATACGGGAGCCGGTAACAAATAGACAAACTTGACAACCTAACCCTAACGGTACGTCCACACAGCAGCTTCAGAAGAATCTTCCACCGCTTCCACCGCTTCTCTGCCCGTTGACTTTGAATGGGGATGACGTCACTTTGCCTCGCTTTTCCCCGAACTGCATTGTGGGGGAGCGAAGATTTCCAGGATTTCCAGGATTCAAAAGTTGAGCAATGTTCAACTTTTGAAGCTGAGCTGGAAGCGCCAGCCAATCAAACACGTTTATGCAAATCTGACAGTAGAAGCGCTAGCCAATCAAACCGCGTGTAAGCAGGGAGAACCAGACCGCAGTTCATTTCCTCATATTCCAAACGAGAAGTTACGGTAGCAAATCACCCGGTTCTTTACGACCAGAACTATTACCGGGATACAAACCGGAGGAACCAGCATGGAGGGAGGTGGCAGAGGCAGGGGGGGAAACTGGTAGGGTTTCGCCTGTTTGGGGAGTTTATATATATATATATTGCTCGCATAAAATCCCCGGGGTTTTGCTTTGTATGTCGGGGGCGGAGATTCATGTGATTGGTTGTTGGTCGCGTTGCTCGCAAAAAATCCCCAAGCTGTCAGACACGCCCAGCTCCAAGCTTTTTGAAAAGCTGCTGTGTGGACGTACCGTAACCCAACTCAATACAACATGAACCCTAACAATCTATAGTATCTGAAATGACTGGAGACTTAAGGCAACGCTTCTCTGGCATAATCTCAACATGAAACAGAAACATACCATTTCTTCACGTAGTAATTAATGTCCATCTGATGTTTTGTATCACATTCTTTTGCAGCATGTCTATGTTCCTGTAGAATAAGCCCTGCTACTGCGGTATTTTCAACTTTTTAAAGAACATTTTAATTACCTAGTATTTTTTATATTTGATATACTTTTTCATTTTATTTGTAATTGTTCATTCTCTATTCCATTCTCTATTTGTATGTTAATGTTAAACACACTGCTTTTGCAACAAACATAATTTCCCAGATTAGGATTCATAAAGTATCTACCCATCAATATGCATAACAATACGAACTGGAAAGGTTGACATGCTCCAAAGCAGTGTTCACCTATAGTTCCTAAGTTTACCTCCTGCCATCTCTTTGGATTGTCTCGGGAAACGGTCCAGACGGCAACACATTATTAAGTTGAGCTATGATTAAAAATCATTTTGAAAAGAGGTCTATTCCAGCCTTGGTCATTTGTTTTGACAGTTGGGAAATAACAGATAGTTTAATGTGTATTGTTGGCTAAAGCCCATTTTACAACTGGACAAAAAGCCCACTTACTTTTGGATTGTATCTTTACGGTGTTGTCTTTAGTTTTATATGAAGTAAAATCATCCTGTTGCCGAGCAAATCATAAAGTCCTGGCCCTGCCCTACCTCCGCCTTGCTTCACTTGAGGAATCCTAACTATCGCTTTGAATTAGATTCTTCAGTCCACATTCATCTTTTCACATCATTCAAACCTCCTCCAGGAGTACACCCCCCCCCGCTCCTGCGCTCATCCTCAGCCGGACTCCTGACCGTCCCCACCTCCCGCCTTAGCACCATGGGAGCCAGGGCTTTCAGCTGCACCGCACCCAGGCTCTGGAACTCTCTGCCTCCACACATCGAACAGTCTGACTCCATCACGACATTCAAATCCCACCTCAAATCCCACCTGTTTAAAACCGGCCTACTGTTATGCTGTGTTCGTTATTCTCGCGTCCAGGTAAGAAGCTTAAAAGAAGACTAAATGGAGTCTCTGAGAAGGTTCAAAATTGGTACTTTAATTAATAAAAAGCACGGTAATGTTACAAGCAGGATATTGTTCAGTCAGGAGAGAAAGTCTGCAGCTTCCTCTCCCTTGGTGGCCGTGCAGAAGAAGCTCACAAGCATTCGTCTTTCCCGCTTCTGGCTGTTCGCTCCTCCTCTCTGGGAGCTGTAGTGACGTAGGGGACTTCCCCCCTCGTTCTCCTGTGTCCGATATCGCGTTAAACAGAGGATTTCGACATTTTACATTCATTGCTTACTTCCACATGCCTTTTCTCCTCCTTATCTCTTTCATAACTTTATATGTAATACATGTTAACGGCGTCAAAAGCCACTTTAATGATACTAATGGGCGGTAGTCCCGGATGTCGCCATGACGGATTTTCAGAATAAAAGCTTGGTATTGAGAACTTCCGGTTTTTTCCAGAATAAAATAGCATTTAAACTGACGGTATGTTTAAGGTACATTATGCCATAAAACATTGATTTTAATTTCTAACACTACTCACTCTAAAACACATTCAACCTGCTATCACAGATCCCCCTCTCACTCCGTCACGCCACTCTCTTGTCTTGCCTGTTTGATGCGTTTATGCTGCTGTATTGCCTGTCGGTTCGATTCAATTGTGTTCCGTTTTTGTTTTAGCTGTTTTAACTTTTAAATGCACTGTAAGGCGACCTTGGGTGTCCTGAAAGGCGCCTCGAAATAAAATGTATTATTATTATTCTTAACAATGTACCAATAGGCTACTGAAGATGGAATAGCCCTAACATCAATAATGATCCATTTCCACTGGCTAACTAGGTTGCGATAATGGACAAACAATACAAACTTGTCTTCCTCCAACTTAGCAGAGATGTTGTTTTCTAGCTAGCCGAGTAATTGAGATGTATATTTTCCCTTTAAACCTTTAGTTAAGATCTGCTCCCAGAGGAAGCCCAGCTTCAGAAAGAAGGCCATGGCGGATTCAGCTACTGCTTCATGAGGAAGAACTTTACTGCAACAACAAGACATATTCATCAGTAATCATCACGTTTAATACAAGATATCGAGGGTCCTTACCTCAGGGATCGTGACATCTTGGCTTGGAGAGGTTGCTGGTTATCACAGGGTTTACAAACTACAGACAGACATTCACACTCATGTTTAGAACTTCCAGTTCACCTAACTTCAACATCACTGACTTCGCTCCTCAGTTTGATGTCCTTCACTATCTGTCAATCCCACCCACACTAACCAGGTTCAGGGTGAAGCATGCTCGTCTGAGATTGCTCTCAGGTGGGGAATACCTGACCTGTGTGGGTGTTTAACAGGCCAGTGCTGAGAAGCAGAATGTCAGCTCAGCAAAGCCTCCCTGGATAAATAAAGGTTTCAAAAAAGACAGGAGTGTGTGTCAGGTAGATGGATGGCAGGGCTAGGTGTTTGGGACACGCAGACGGTCGGGAGTGCACCTCAGTGACTGCCCTGCAAATAGACAGCAGGAGAAATGGACTGGACTCGGCCACTATTGGGTAAAGCTCAATGGTCTGCATCACACACACACACACACACACACACACACACACACACACACACACACACACACACACACACACACACACACACACACACACACACCGAGGTAGGTAAAAAGTTACACCAGGACGGATACATGTCTTGACTTGGACTTCCCTCAAGATTTAAGACTTTCTCTGACATGCCTTGAGGCAGAACTACGATTTCTCTTTTCTAACTTCGGACATAACTTGGATTTATCCAGAAACAGTATTGGCAGAATGCCACAGAGAAATAATTCGACGTATAGCATAAATACATGTTAGCCAACTCCACACATTGCCACACTATAGTAGGTAGAAGTGTAAAGGAGGAAAAGGGTAGTGATGGCCTAAGCCCTAGGGTCTAAACAAGAGTGGAATATGAATACCATTGATTAGATGTTGAGACGTTCCTTGAGTCAGTGAAATGTTGACCTTCTGGTAATGCTAGATTAATTGTTTTAATCAGGTTTTTTTAATTTCAACATTTTAAATCACATTTTTTGTCAATTTTTAATTAATGAGCTTAACTTTTAAGCCTAGTTATAAGTACAGGGTTCAAAGGGCTTCTGTTGTGCTAGAACTGCCTCATAGCTTTGGGTCCTCCAAATATGGTGCAGCTAAACGACAAAACGTAATGGTAACTTAAAGGCCACTTCTTATGAAATAACTGCCCCAAGAAAGCATTTGAACAAATGTCTCTCAGCTCATCAAATGAATGGAAAGGGAAAATAACTCTTGATTTTTTTAGACCCAAATGACTTACCGGTGTTTCCCAAGGTAAGTCAATGGGAAACACGTATTTGTGGGCCAAATTACGTAATGTACTGAGATTGCAGTTGTAGTACCACCTGTTTGGCCACTATGAACATTTGTTGGCGCACTTTCTGGGGCTGGTTGAGGAACAGGACACCCGACTTGTGACTAGTAGGAGTCGATAAAGCGGGAAAGAGAAGGACACACTGCATTATGCCATTTAAACTTGAGACCTAGATAGTCTAAAAAGGTTATACCAATGAATCCTGTAGTCCCATAGAAATATGCAACCAACAAGCATTGCCATTCAAAACAAATCAACAAAAGAAACCAGTTTAAATGGAGAAGCCATTGGACTGAGACAGCAAACTTCACTCTAGGTGTATTCATGTCGAGGAAAGCTTAAAAGGGTCCTAGGGGAGAGCAAGAGCTTTGCGTTGACATTCTCTAGATTGAAAGTTGAAAATACACACACGAGCAGCACCTCACACGGTTGACCACATATCACACACACTGCTTAAATCCACCTTTCACAAATACAAGAGGGAAAGTTATCTTCTTCTTTTGCCTCGCTGCAGTTTGTCCGGCTTGTGTCCGCCTGAAAGATCTGCACACATCTCCCGGCCTGCAGTAAGCGAGAGGCACTGAAGTGTTTATGCTCTTAAACCCAGCGGTGGCGCAGGCAGGGAGACGAGGAGGAGAGAGGCCTCTGTGGAGGTGACAGAAACAGCTACTTCAGCCAAGAGAACAAGTACAGGACGCGGGAGAGGGGAAAAGAGAGATAATAAGGACTTGTTAGCCCTTGAACTCAAAAGTCTCCATACACAGAAGTCTTTTGAGTCAGAGATTGGGATCTGACAGAGAAATAAGCATCTGCTCAGTCTCACTATTGTTAAAGTTAAAGGACGAACTTCAACAACACACAAAGTGCACAAATACTGTCGAAGGTTAGTCCAGTTGAATGAAAAGAATCAGAATCAGAAACAGGTTTATTACCAGGTAGGTCAACACATACGAGTTTGTGTGTTGGTGCATACATAAACATACATACATATAAAACAAAAAATTGAAACACAGATAAAAAACTATAATAACATTACAATTATTTTAAAATATAGCATCGTCAGCAATATAAAAGCATGGTCAGATTCCAGACAAAGCAAGTTTATTTATACAGAACAGTTGAAAGTGTGTAATAATGTAATGCGCTGCATGGTAGGGTCGAGCTCAGTTCATAGATGATCAAAATGTGTGATCAGCCCACACTCACAAATCAACTGAGGCCTGATCATGGTCCTGCATGTTCTGCATTTACAAGCTATAGATAGACGCACGGACGGAGAGACAGACAAAAAATGGACAGACGGACGTACAGACAGACAGAAAAATGGACAGACGGACGTACAGACGGACAGATGGACGGAGAGACAGACAGAAAAATGGACAGACGGACGGACGGAGAGACAGACAGACGGACGGAGAGACAGACAGAAAAATGGACAGACAGACGGACGGAGAGACAGACAGACGGACGGAGAGACAGACAGAAAAATGGACGTACAGACAGACAGACGGACGGAGAGACAGACAGAAAAATGGACAGACGGACGTACGTACAGACAGACAGACGGACAAACGGACGGAGAGACAGACAGAAAAATGGACAGACGGACAGACAGACAGAAAAATGGACGGACGGACGTACAGACAGACAGACGGACAAACGGACGGAGAGACAGACAGAAAAATGGACAGACGGACGTACGTACAGACGGACGGAGAGACAGACAGAAAAATGGACGGACAGACAGACGGATGGATGGATGGATGGATAGATATATATATATATAGAAGATAGATGGGTACTTTATTGATCCCAATTTGGGAAATGTGTGCGTTGCAGCAGCATAAAAGACACAAGGCAATGTACATAAGAGAAACTAAGACAGAAATAAGCAGTCCAATATATTTCAGAAATACAAATAAAATAGCGTTAAAAAGTTCAAAGATAAAACATTTAAAATACATGTGGAAATACAATTTAAAGAGCAACAGCATGACTTCCCGTGGTAACAGACTGCAGGAGCATTAACAGCAGAACCATTAGGGTTTTAAAAAAGGCTTCGAGCTAACACCAGGGAGCTATTGACCATAGCTATCAATAATGCAGACAGTTCTAGTTTCATATTAATTGTGGTGAAACTTTGTATTCAGGGCAGGATTTCCAACAGTGCTGGGTTCAATGTTAGCACACTTTAAAGAGCCTGTGACACGAGTTTCCCCCGTCATCCAAACCCATCAGTTTGAGTACATATTGTCCCCTTGAAAAACCGTTACTGAACTGATTTTGGATATTTGTACTTTGATAACCATTCATCTGCCCTTTGATGTTGACAATTGTCTGGATCTTCTGGGGATTCTCAAGTCCGCCCAAATGATGTGTGACGTCGTTGTGGGCACATCGCTCCAGCTGCACCGTTCAGGATCGCACGACGGCGCACACAGCAGCGAGCTCAGACAGCGATGACTGTTTAATTTTGAACGTGTCTGAGAGCTCATATGAGGCTGAAGGATCGGTTTATGTTGTATCTGTTAGGAATTAGGGCGTCAATATGGGCGATCAGACGGTCATGCAGCCAGTGGTGGACTGGGACTAATGGCGCGTTTCCACTGCAGCGCAGAGCTCGCTTTAAAGGGGAAAGGAAACACCAATTACAGTTATAATATTCCGGTAGTTTTATTCATTTTACAATGGGATATTGATCGTAATATTTATTGTATATGATATTACTCGCCAAAAGAAAATTAATTATCCGCCGCCGGGTGGGGAATTCCGGGACCAGGCCGCCCGCATTAGGGGAGTCCCAAATGGTGACGTCACTGGCTGGGTCTTCGCTCCGGGTATCCATACACAACGTAGCAGATATGGCAGCGATGGAGGAATTTTGCAATGAGATCGACGTTTGAACGATGAATTTGACTATTCGTCGGGAGATGACATTGATGTGGAAGCATCTACAGTTACCAGGCATCCCATGGCCTATGCTTATGAAACCGATTCGGTCGAATAGAGTGGCATACGATCCGGAATAAAAAAATAAAAAAAACACAATGCTAACAGTGAGCCTCTGAATTAGCCTCTAGAAAAATGCTAACCTATTACTGCACCGAAAATCACTCCTAGCTCCCTTATTACTTATCCTAACCGCACATCCAACACATCGTTTATGATCGCAAGGAGACACAGAATCTAATGGTGCCCACCTCAACACTGAAAGATACAAACTCGCGAGGTTATCAACAAAAACGTACATCAAAACAAGTGGCGCTAGGTACTAACATACGCCAGGCTAACATAGCTTACCTTCCTCTTGTCTGCTCTAAACTGGTCTTCAATGGCATTACACACGATAAAAACGATGATGTAGTTAATCCATAGGTTAATATCCAATGGGCTGTGTCCCCTTTGAATGTTCTGATAATCTATAAGCAATACAACTGCAATTCCGTTATCTGCTGTCCGCTCTGTGCTCCGTGCGCTCTGGGTCCTGCAATACCATCCATTGAACACCTAGTCCAGCAATACTAGGCCTTTTTAGGGCTGTTTTCGACAGATGAGCGTGTGTATGCCAGTTTAATTAGTTGAGCTATAGAACACCCCCAATTCTCTATTGTACGTCATAATAATAGCTACCATTTAGTTTGGACGCGATTGCGTTAATTAATAAGGTCACACTGTGTCAGTAATACATGTGTGAGCTAGTAATCTGGCAGTGCTGCAATATTTACCTCTCTCTCGGCAGCTGAAGCAACTCGTTTGGTGGCTCGACTTCACGTTTGTTGACACTGTCATTGTCTTGCGCGGCCGACGTGCTGAGACGGTCGGTGTTCCCGACTGCATACGTTGAGAAATCGAATATTGTGGGAAACAGATCCTGGCTTCAATCCGATGTTTTGTATTGAACCAGGCATCCAGACTGGACTTTGAGCAGCTTCTCAATCCTTTAGTGGCAGCCTATGGAAATGTACTTCTTCCTTCTTCGTATAAAATCCATTTGTGCAGCCTGGGGCAATACAATAAACTCCTGACGACGACCGTTTTCTTGTAATGTAAACTACTGGTGCATTGCACGCCATGTTGTTTGTTATTGAGCTTTGGCCCAGGAAGCCGTACCCACTCAGTGACGTCACTGGGAAAGTCCCGGAGCAATGGAAGCGCCCATGGTCATTAGGCACGTATTTCAAAAAGTAAATTCGCGTATCTCGATCGTTTACATTGGAAATAGACCTAGATAAATACCTTTCCTAATGGGAATATTGTCGCATGGAAAGCAGTTTGAAAAGTGTTCCATTTCCCTTTAAGCGTGCCGAGCCGTGCGGGGCCCGTTTTTGGTTGCGTTTCCACTTGGCCTAGTACCGGCTAGCGGGTCCTAATTCACAGTTTTTCTGGCCCGACTAAATCGTGGTTCTAGGGCCAGGAACAACCAGGCTGAGTCTGGCTGAGCATGCTAAACTAGAGAGAGAATCGCTGGCAAAGGGGCTACAACTACAACAAGATGAACATATTTGACCGTGATTTAATTGTAATACACGTTTCAAAAATGATGCCGAAGTAACAAACATACTGATACCGGTTAGTAAAAACCATGATTAATGCTTTGACAAGTCTGCAGACAGACGGCAGGCGAAAAACCCTTTAAAATGCGTGTTTTCTTAAATGGAGCTTGGCTAAGCTAACGTTATATATGCTCCGACCGTCCACACTCCACAGCAACGGCTACAGACATAAATAAACCAGCGACTGTATTCTCCATGACACAGGCAGTCTGTGGTTTGAACTTGTTTAACTTGTGTCTAGTTTCTGAACAGATATGAGAGCTGTGAGCTCCGAGTGCTAACAGCTAACGGCGGTGTTGTTTTTTCTGGGGCTCTCATTGAAGATGACGTCACGGCTCCGCCTAAATGCGTTACTATAGTAACTGCCCCAGTTCTTAAACTGTAATGGAAGCGCAGCATTAAAATTAGCCGAGCCTAATAAGGCCCTAGCCAAACCGATCGAGGCCCTGCAGTGGAAACGCGCCATAAAAATCATCCCGGGACTCTCTACCGAGGTACCGCTAGTAAATTGTCAACGGGGGGAGTGGGGGATGTGCTAGTGACTTATCCGACCGGCCCACTTCGGTACCGGCCCATCGGGATTCGTCCCGATGGCCAGTCCACCACTGCACCCAGCCCACGTAACCTGTCAACGGGGGGAGCCTCGCTGCGGGGAAACGGTGGACCTAGTGTCCCGATCGGAGTGGGAATATAATAATAATAATAATCCGTGCATTTTATCCTTAATTTCCCCCCACATTGTGGTAAAAAACCACACGTTTAATCCATTGTTGGTGTACTACAAACTACAAAAGCATCGGTTTGTTTTCTCATCAGGAATGCAGACCGGCTCAAACAAACGATCTTTAATCTCATCCTCACGATCAGTTCATGTATCATATGTTCGCCGAATTGACATGAAAAGCACTAATAAATGTAGTTTCATCCACTTGAGTTTACACCACAAAAATAATCGATTTGTTTTTTATATCACATCCCGACGGGAGGAAATTCAGCAGCTCTCACTCCCGATTTGTAATCCTAATGTAATCATCATCTTCACCACGATCATTTATGTTTATGTGTCGCCGAATTGACATGAAAGCACTGACAAATATGAATATACTGTAGTCAACTTCATTAAACGTTATTAACGTGCCTAAACTCAGAATTCACCATTTCTAAGCATGACAACACACTTTGTCCGTGTTTGGCTCTCGAAGCGTTCCCGCATTGACGGTCACTTCCGGCTTCCCCCAAAACTTCAAAATGCGTCGAAGGAATTTCCCCCGCGATGTTCGAAATTATTGATATTATCGGAACGTACTCGCTTTTTCTTTTTTAAGCTGACGGTTCGAGTGACTAGTAGCCCAATATTTCATTGCACAACAGTTGGGAGGCGTCAGGCTCTTTGAGCTCTCAGCAGCTCGAGATGATTTAATCACGACCAACAGAACTACTTAATCACAAACATATATAAGTCGCTCACAATAAATCTAAGCAGCACTTATTTTACGACCTTCTACCAATACTTGTTGTGTTGCTTGTGATGCACTCTCATCTCATGTTCACGCCTGCATTAGCTGGTCATTAAAGTTGCTCTGTAATGCATGTGTTTCTCTGTCTCTGGTCTTTAGTAAGCTTCAACAATGATGTTGAGTGATGACCCTGCACGTGGCTGTCAGTGTTGCTATGCCAACAACATGTCCACACAATAGCTTTTCAACGTGTTGTTCACTTGTTTGTCTCACAGAAAAGACACCCTTTTCATTTTAAATCCAGCTGTCTACTCGGTCCGCACCCAATTCCGTTCAAGAGCTACTCTCCAATCCTTTCGAAAGGAGAAGTTTGGGAGATAAGCTTTTGCTTAACGACCTTGGACCGGACCAACCCGATTTGTATATATCGCAGCAAGCTCGTGAAAAAGACAAAAGGTATCAACGAGGCTTCTCACGTAGCTGTACAACCAGAAAAGGCATGCTGGATGCAAACAGGTACATGCTGTCTTTTGTTTCCCATGCTTGCTCTTCAAACAGCCGGGGACAGATACGATCTGTTCAGAAAACTAGACAGAAGTTAAACAAGTGCAATCAATATCTAGCTGCTCTCTCTGCTAACATGCTGCTCACGCCACGCCTCCTGTGTAGACCCGGTGTGAAAAACGATTCTGGAGATCAGGTACCTGGGAGGGTGAGGGCAAAGGCATGTAAGCCTCCGTACATGAAAAACAATGTCTGACAGTTTCTGAAACTGCCAACAGCAGAAGCGACGGGGTGGCCGCATGCTACCACTTTTGTAAAATTGACTTCTCTCTCAAGCTCTTTTTTTCCATTCGTCACACAACTGCATCTTTTCCGCTTCCTTTGTAAAACGAGCGCCACACAATGAATTCCTTAGCGTGGTGACACCCGGAAGGTGAGTGCTTTTGGGTACTAAAGGCTTTATCACTCCGAGTTTGGTTAGTTGGGGCAGCGTAGCAGAAGAACACACTATGAAAGGCATTCTGAGGCCTGCAGCGACTTCAAGATATCTCATGTCTTAACTTGTTTTTCAAAATGATATATATTTTTTTAATTAATATATTTGTTATCAAAATAATTTTCCTCCAAATATTTATTTTCTTCTCAACAAAAACAAATTAAGACTTGTTTTCACAATCATAACTTTTTTCAGATTTATGAATTCTTCTCAGATCTAAGCCTTTTCCAGTCTTCAAATGTTTTTTTTATTGTTACTTTTTTATCAAATGTAAAACTTTTTCAGACTTCTGACTTATCTCCAAATTCTGACAAAAAATCATAACTTCTCAGAATTTAGACTTTTTTCTGAATTTAGACTTTTTTCAAAGCTTAGTGTGTTTCTTTTACCACATGATTTATTGCACACCTGGGACCTCATTTATAACGCCTTAGGATTCACGTGGGAAGGTTTGCTTACGTAGTACAAAGCAAAAAAATAGGTACAGACATTTTCCGATTCACCAAACATTGCGTACCGGCGAGGAAAGTGCGTACGGCACTTCCTACGCCTGTTCCCTTTTATAAATCACAATCGACTCGAAATGCGGCGCAGCTTTTGCGGGCTTCACGTAACGCCCAGATTTGCTTATAAATAGTCAAAGAAACGCCCATTCATTCATTCTGACTGACTTTATGAAGGAGAGCAGGAAATGACGACAGAGCAGCTAAAAAAGACGTCTCCCACCGTGTCAGATTCTGGTTATTTTGGGGGAGGTGGAGATAAATCACATTGTTTGGTGGATGCAGTTTGAACCAGAGCAGCAGCATGTACCCGGGACAGGAGACCCCCCCTCGATGAGAGACTGTAAGAAAGTGATCGGGGAATCCTCCGGAGTGTAGTCATGACGACTGGATCTGAATTATGTGTTTGTATTTGGTGGTTTGTGTCCCAGCTGTCGATCAGCTGCTAGATATCCATAATCCTCCAGTTAGAGGAAATACAGCTAATGTGTTGTTATATCAGCTGTTGTTAGAAATTAAAATCAATGTTTTATGGCATAATGTACCTTAAACATACCGTCAGTTTAAATGCTATTTTATTCAGGAAAAAAACGGAAGTTGTCAATACCAAGCTTTTATTCTGAAAATCCTTCATGACGGCATCCAGGACTACCGTCCATTAGTATCATTAAAGTGGCTATTGACGCCGTTAACATGTATTACATATACAGTTATGAAAGAGATAAGGAGGAGAAAAGGCATGTGGAAGTAAGCAATGAATGTAAAAATGTCGAAATCCTCTGTTTAACGCGATATCGGACACGAACGAGGGGGAAGTCCCCTACGGCACCACAGCCCCCAGAGAGGAGGAGCGAACAGCGAGCGGGAAGGACGAAGGCTTGTGAGCTCTTCTGCACGGCCATCAGAGGGAGAGGAAGCTGCAGGCCTTTCTCTCCTGACTGAACAATATCCTGTTTGTGACATTACCCTACCGCGCTTTTTATTAATTAAAGTTCCAATTTTGAACCTTCTCAGAGACTCCATTTAGTCCTCCTTTTTAAGCTTCTCTCCTGGACGCGAGAAAAACGATCACGGTTTAACACTGTTCAATTGACCACATGGTGTTTCTTAGCTTCCTGTGTTTTACGAGGCGACTTGTCAAGTCTTGGCAAACGGCATAAAACACGATTAAACGTGATATAAAGCCGTGCTCGTATCTACAACCTATAGAAATGAAAAGCGTCAGTTTGGACTCTGTCCTCCTGCTGACCGCATCATTAAAGAGAAAACATTTCACAACATTAACACAACACATTCGAGGTGGTTTTTAAATAACATATCTGTATTTATTTATGTCTCCAGGTTGTGTGTGTGTGCGCTGAGGAGTCTCAAGCAGCCGTTTGTTTCATCAATGTGTGAAAATGAATTCTTCATATGTGATAAACGAGAGGTAACGTTTTATTTATGGTATTGTTTTCCACACATTTCTCTCATCCTTCCTTCTGCCACGGGGTCCGCAGTTTCTCGTCTCTCCCGTTGTTGTGCTTAGTGCGTACGCATGGTTGGAGTCTGCGTGGAGGACCGCACGTTTTCCCGTCAAGCTAGTATTTTATAAATCGCAAACATTGGCGTAGAAACTGGCGTACGCCATTATGTTAGCGTCTATCCCTTTATAAATGAGGCCCCTGGCCTTATTAGTTCCACCTGAACCCCGTCAGCACCGCAACACCTGACCTCCTGCACATGTTCACCTCGTTAGTTGAGTCCTATTTCTTTAAGTCATTGTCAGATTCTCTTGCTTTGCCTTAATTACCTACAATTAAAGGTATTTTCTCTTTTAAAGGACCCATGTCATGCTTTTTTTCCGGTTGTCACCCGTCCCCTTGTTGCTATGAAGGTTGTTCTGCATGTAACCGGTCTGCAGAGTCAAAAACCCTCAAAGTGCACCCTGTAGCGAGTAAAGCTCTAACACAGAGAAGACCTGTCTGCTGCCCCAGAACGCCTCGTTGGACATTTCTCTTCTTCCATTGTTTTACTTTTGCGTATAGTGACGTACACAATCTTTTCTCAGCTGCAGCTCCGCAGATTTCTCAGCCTGAGACGGCGGGACGTGGCGAGGCTCGGCCTGAGCACACACAGACTCACAGCCAGGCTGTGTGTGTGTGTGTGTGTGTGTGTGTGTGTGTGTGTGTGTGTGTGTGTGTGTGTGTGTGTGTGTGTGTGTGTGTGTGTGTGTGTGTGTGTGTGTGTGTGTGTGTGTGGTGTTGTGTGTGTGTGTGTGTGTGTGTGTGTGTGTGTGTGTGTGTGTGTGTGTGTGTGTGGGCTGGGTTCGCAGACCCCACGCAGCAACCGAGGAAACGACACCAGTAACCCAGCTCACACTGTGCCCTCCAGCAGCGAGCCCCGCAGCGTCCCGCCAACACGACGCCCAGACCCCACGCAGCATTCTCATCGCATCTGACGAAGAGATAGGTCGTTGTGCTCTCTATCTCTGGTTCTTATCCTACATGTTCACCCTGGACTAGCAACCCAGTCTCACGGCATTTCGTGTTCACCAACACGATTTGCCTTTTTTTTTCGTGTTGCACAGCACGATTTTAAAAGCAATGTATTTCTACTGGTAACGTGTTTCGTGCCTGCAGGCTGCAGCACGTCTTTTTCTCCGGTCGGGTCGTGGAAGACCGGAAGCTGTGTGGTTCATAAAACATGTTCTTACTCAATATCAAGCCACACGATGTGAAAATGAATGCCCTGGAAATTGAGCAGAAAGTCTTGCGCGAAAGAATGAGGAACTGAACATGAAATATGGAAAGCTCCTCAAGATGCACGAGAAGGACAAAGCAGAGATGGCCGCCTTGAGAAAGACAAACCAGGATCTCAAACAAACTGAAAGAACCCTGTGTTGAGGAGAAGGATGCAGAGATGGCTGCCTTGCAAAAGACAAACCAGGAACTCAAACAAGAGAAGTTGCATTTTCTTGAGGTGAAACATTTTGAGATAGTCGTTTTGCATGAGAGAAACCATGAACTCCAACAACAGATGGAACGTTGTGTGGAGGAGAAGGATGCAGAGATAGTTGCTTTGCATGAGAGAAACCAGGAACTGGAACAACAGAAGGAACGTTGTGTGGAGGAGAAGGATGCAGAGATAGTTGCTTTGCATGAGAGAAACCAGGAACTCCAACAACAGAAGGAACGTTGTGTGGAGGAGAAGGATGCAGAGATAGTTGCTTTGCATGAGAGAAACCAGGAACTCCAACAACAGATGGAACGTTGTGTGGAGGAGAAGGATGCAGAGATTGCCTGCCCTTGCTGAAAAAACCACCAAAGGCACTCTGCGTGGTGAAGGAGGAGCTTGTGGAGGTACAGGTGGAGTTGGAGGTGGAACAGGAAGTGAGGGTGGATCCACCTGAGCAAACCAATGAGCTGATCCAACAACGCAGAGGAGGACAACACCACGGTGGAGAAGATTAATCAATTCCTTTTCTTGTATCCGCCCAAACGTCAACGATGACTAAAAAGGAAAACATGAGACTCAAAGGCAGCCCTGACATCGGCTTTAAAAACTTAAAAAACTTTAAAAAAACAAACTCACAACAAAAAAAATAATAAGACATTAAAACATTTCAAGTCTAAAGCTCAAAGTGAGTGAGCAACAACATATACTCACAGCCAGTCAGGATATATATTTAAACACTTAACAGTTATTAGATCTGGTTAGACATCAACAAAGGTTCCAGAAGAGACTCACAGTGATGTGCAGTTTTAGCCACTAGGGGCAAAAAAACAACCTTAATTTTAAAAGAAGTAAACTATTCCTTTGCTTCTAGTACCCTTAAATAAGAGGAACATTTAGTCATTACAAGTTATCAGGTTTATGTTATATCGTCATGTTTAGTTTATAGTATCCACTTTCATCTTTTTGTTGTATTTTTCATATTTATTGAATAGTTCATTTTCATATTTATGTTATATTTATCATGTTTGGTTAATAGTCCATTTTTATATGTATCTTATATTTGTCATATTTACTTAATAGTACATTTCTATATTTATGTTTAGTCCATTGTTTACTTGTTAAGTTAAAGTATAGTTTTGTCAATCAATAAAAAAAACGTTTTATAATGATAACAATACTGACACGTTGATTTATTTTACGTTTGTTTCTCCTGTCTACGTTTAACTTCTTACTTTTAATTTCAAGTCACCAGAGATTTAATCTGAGAATTCAACTAATAACAACATTCAATACAAATAAATTTAAATTAAAAACAACACGAGAATTATTTCTCGTCTGTTCCTCCTGTTTTTGTCTAGTTACCTTCATATTGAGTGACTTTAGCTCACCTGGCTCTGCCCTGATCAATACACTGACTTAAAGCTACTTCAGTACATACTTTATTACCTTGTTTACAAAGTTTGCATTCAACAATTATCATAATAAATATAAACAAAGGACAAAACAACACTATGTATTTGATTTCTTTCAAGTTTGTTTTAATTTAGTCAACTAAAACTAGATCTTTGTTTTACATGTCTGCTGATGTTCAGGTGTATATCAGTATGTAGTGTCTCTACTTTAAAGAGTCCTCTCCTGCTGATGTTCATGTTTATATCAGTATGAAGTGTCTCTACTTTAAAGAGTCCTCCTGCTGATGTTCAGGTGTATATCAGTATGTAGTGTCTCCACTTTAAAGAGTCCTCTCCTGCTGATGTTCAGGTGTATATCAGTATGTAGTGTCTCTACTTTAAAGAGTCCTCTCCTGCTGATGTTCAGGTGTATATCAGTATGTAGTGTCTCTACTTTAAAGAGTCCTCTCCTGCTGATGTTCCAACCCAGTCTCACGGCATTTCGTGTTCACCATCACGATTTGCTCCTTTTTTTCGTGTTGCACAGCACGATTTTAAAAGCAATGTATTTCTACTGGTAACGTGTTTCGTGCCTGCAGGCTGCAGCACGTCTTTTTCTCCGGTCGGGTCGTGGAAGACCGGAAGCTGTGTGGTTCATAAAAACATGTTCTTACTCAATATCAAGCCACAGTTATTGCTTTTATTTTAAATCGTATACTTTCGGACTTTTGTTGCCGTCTGTGAGGAAAATAAATGGGGCTCAGAGCCTCAGGATACTGAAATCTGTATTTTTAAATCATTTTTTCCTTCTAATTTGTTATTCTTTTGAAAGTAACACACTGTTATTTACTCACCAATAACACACAATTATCCTTGCTTTTATTTATTGGTTTAATTCCATAATCTCGGGCTTTTTTGGTGTCCGTCAGGAACTGCATTTCAAAATAAAAATAACCGGAAACAGGCGTAGGCCTATAAGGGACATTTCGAGCATCATTGCGATTGTCAACATTTCTGAGTTTAGGATGGCCGAAGACACTACACTACCCATAATCCCCAGCTATCGTTTAGGACTACAGTCCCCGTACGGTTACGCAGAGCGTCAAACAGCTGTGTGAAATGGAACGAAACCACGCCAGACTATCCAAAACTGGAATCGAACACCCCTCCAGAACTACACATGCTGGCTATTGTGTTTCACAAAATGTTCTATGGGACGTCTCGACTGAACGTTTTCGTTTTTCCCACAATTAGAAGTTGCCAGTATTAAACACATTGGTGTTATCAAATGTAAAACATATAATTAATAAATGGGTGAAAATCACTTGTGTCCATAATGTGCAACATTAATATAGCATTAATATATACCCACATGACAGCTCATTGCTACTTTGTAATTATACTCCACTACAATTCAGAGGTTAACCTGGTATTTTTACTCCACTGCATTTATTTGAGTTACTTTGCAGATTCTGATTAATTACGTGACATATAAACAACCCTTAAATCAGACTTTAGTTACACCTGAGTAAAATGCAGGTAAGGTGATTGTCAAGTGCCAACAATCAGGAGAGATATTTGATAGTTGGTGCTTGAGAAGACTAAACATGTATCTGCAATTGACATGAATGGAAACAAGTAATAAAGTATATTCATTACTCGTTATTCTCTACTAATAGTTAATTAAAGACTGTATATTATGGCTATTTTGCACATCCCTTTCAAGATTTTCAAAGGTTTATTGACATATCATACACAACTTACGGTGTAGTTATGCAATGAATGAAAAACTTGGGTCACAGGTTCCTCAACAGTGCATTACAAGACATCTATCAATATGTGTGTACCTCCACCATTAAACTGTCATATTCTGCACATTTCTTATTCTATCTACATACATAAGAGTATAATTAATGTGTATAATATCAGTTAAAATAAGTGCTTCAACATAGTTAACATTGCAGGAAAGCAATATATTAGACGTTAATTACTTTGTCAGGCATAATATTTAATATTTAATGTTTAAATAAAGGTTAATCCGTTTTTCTGTTTTGCACCTCCTCCTATTAATATCTGTGTACATCCTGCGCTAAACTGTTTTATTGTAGAGATCACTTATAGTATCTTCTTGATTTTTTATATTCTATATTTCTATATTTATACTTTCCCCCTATGAAAGTATGTACTCTTAATATTTTTTTAATCAAATATAACACAAAAACAATAATTCAATAACGTGCTTTAACCACTAGGAGGTGCACACAATGTACACACAGCCATAATAACTTTGTATTATTAGTGTGTATGTACAACATCTGAAGATGTATAGTTTTATGCATGCTTTAACATCATTTTACAGCATATTGCTATACTATTTCAGACTCAGTATTTACATTCTTACATTCAAAGAAAATCAGTAATATCTTTGAAAACTACAGTCCTTTTTTATCAGCTGTGCACCTTTATGGTGTAAATATAACCTATCTATGAATTAGATCAAATGTAAAAGTCAGCCGAATTAGTGTTGATACTGCGAGGAGACGTATTGTGTGAAGAGAAATTGAAGATGTTGTTTAATTGTTGATATATTTATGATCCACGTCAAGTATTCAGTTTCGGCGGCATTTCTTCAGTTTTTCCAAAGGTCTTCTCATCAGGGCTCTCTAAATAAAGAACTACGGCAGATCTGTAATATGTAATGCAGCCGAACCGTGTATTACAATGCCGTTATGTGATGACTTTCAAAGAGAAAAGCAAGAGCACTCGGAATTAAGTATTATTTTATACTTTTAAAATGTTTTCCGGATTTCATATAATATAAACACCAAATCCCAGCATGCATTGCGGCTAACACATCCAATCAGCGAGCTTAAAACCATAGCTGAGGATCTTGGGTAATCGCTCGAAATGCCTACGTCTGTTTCCGGTTATATTTATTTTGAAATTCAGTTCCTGACGGACGCCAAAAAAGCCCGAGATTATGGAATTAAACCAATAAATAAAAGCAAGGATAATTGTGTGTTATTGGTGAGTAAATAACAGTGTGTTATTTTGAAAAGAATAACAAATTAGAAGGAAAAAAAGATTTAAAAAATACAGATTTCAGTATCCTGAGGCTCTGAGCCATTTATTTTCCTCACAGACGGCAACAAAAGTCCGAAATTATACGATTTAAAATAAAAGCAATAACTGTGGCTTGATATTGAGTAAGAACATGTTTTTATGAACCACACAGCTTCTGGTCTTCCACGACCCGACCGGAGAAAAAGACGTGCTGCAGCCTGCAGGCACGAAACACGTTACCAGTAGAAATACATTGCTTTTAAAATCGTGCTGTGCAACACGAAAAAAAGGGGCAAATCGTGATGGTGAACACGAATCAATAGATTAAAAATCGTGTTGGTGAACACGAAATGCCGTGAGACTGGGTTGGGACTAGAGGGGAAGCGTTCCTGGACGCCTTTCAGCTGTTTCTCACTATATTCTTCCTACCCCGTTTACCTCGAACTATTCCAGGAGAGTGTGTTGACGTTGACTCGTTGTGCCTTTCCTCCAGTTCTTTCCTTTAACTTAATCTAGGAGAGGGTATTTAGGCCTCTCTACTTCCTTCCTGTTCCCTTTAACTCAGGGGTGGGGAACCTCCAGCCTCCGGGCCGTATACGGCCCGCGAGACAATTTGGTACGGCCCTCGAGGTAATTTATGAACACACGCAAAAAATAAAAAAATTAAAGAAATCTAGACCGCAAAAAAATTAAACAAGCGAGTGCCTGTTTTTTCCTGGCCAAGGTCAGGGTCCTTGAACACAACACGAGCCTAACGTGTCATCACGTGGTATATGTCTCGACTGACAGGGGTGCAGTTCTGACGAAGAGCACCAGAACGCCACTCCAGCACTTCAGAAATTGCAGTACCGATAAGTCCATACACATGCTGCAGTTTCTGCGTGTCTGTGTCTTTAGTTGTAAACTCAGTGGCGATCTGCTCATCTGTCACACTGATCAGACAGTCAATAACTGTGTTGTTGTTAGCATCTGGTTAGCTAGCTATGCTAACGAATATAATAAGCTTGTTCTACAACCAGTGAGGCAAAGGCACATCTTTATATGATCATTATAGTTATAAAAAAACAATAGAATAAAGTAAACAGGTATAAAATACTATATGACAGTTATTAATAAAGAAGAATACAGTTTGAAAGGGGAGTGATTTGTCAAATATCCATAAATTAAAAGAAAATCTACTTACAGTTGTGTTTGGGTGTTGAGAGATGTATCCATAGATCTCCTAATGTTGCTCTCAAAGTGCACCAGATTGATGCTTTTAACTTCAACATTTAAAAAAAAATCTTCCCAGGGGAGCACGCCACACCCTGCACGTGCATGCATACGCGAGTCATGGTGAGATATCTGGATTAAGAGGTTGCTTTTTCTTTGCACAGAATGAAATGAGTGGGCTGTGATTTTAGTTTTTTTAAGCAGAGGTCAATAACTTGTACGGCCCTCTGAGGATATTGTAAAAATTGAAATGGCCCTTGAGAGGAAAAAGGTTCCCCACCCCTGCTTTAACTAATTTAAACAGGAGAGTGCATTTACGTAGTCACGTTGTGCCTCTCGGCGTATACTTTGACTTTCTGTCTCTCTGGAGAGTGTTATTGCGTTGGATACGTTGGGCCTTTTCACTGTTGTCCCTCTTCACTAGTATCCCGTCCCCTTTTCATAATCTCCACCCTAAGGGGAAGCATGGTGGTGCCTTTTCAATGTCATCTTCACCTCTTACTCGTTTAATATTTAGGAGAGTGCATTCACGTAGTCCCGTTGTGCCTCTCTTCCTCTCTTCCTGGCTGTTCTCTTCATTCCCTTGTTTCTCAGAGAAGAGAAGAAATACTCTTCTAAAAAGGAGCTGACACATGGCGTCTCTTCACTTGGACACTTGAGGGGTCAGAGTTCATATGGTGAGGGATTCCATGAGCGGTATGCGCCGGCCCGTGCCTTTACCTTGGACTTCCAATAGAACTGCCCGGGTCTTGATAGATTGAGGGGGAAGTTCTGGAGATCTTTCTTGAAAGAAATGGCCAGTGCCCTCGGACAGCCTGGTTTCTCTGATGTCGATTTGACCTTGACCGCTCTCGTTCCTCTTCTTGCTCTGTGTGGGTTGGGTACCTGTTTCCCAAGGAGGATTTATTGGATGGGGGGACCCTGTAAGAGCGGAAATTATTGGATTATTTTGCCCAACATTTTGTTAAATTTCAGCCTGCTATGAATGAGGTCTGGGGTTGTTCTCATCCGAACCCTAACCCATCTAATGGATCATTCGGCTCCTCGGGGTTGATAGGGTCAGGGCCCCCGGGAACTGGCAATTGCATCCCCAACAAGTCCAGATCCGTCTGGGCCAGATCCAAGACCAAATCCTGTGCATGCGGATATTTAGACCTCAGCCATCTACAGGCTACCGCCCAGGCCCTTTCCCCATCCGCCTGCGGGAGTGATTCCAAAGCCCTCCGTAAGTCCGCCGAGGTCCCTTGGTAATGCTCATTCAGGATTTGCAGTCCTGTCTGCAACCAATTATTGGCATTTCCGCCCAAGAGATCCGCTGTGGTCCCCTTCGGTAAAGCGGGTTTTAAAGAATCCATCAGCCAATCCCTGGTCTGGGCGATGTTCCTGGGAATAGGCCCATTCCCAACCATGGCTCTCCTAATTGGTCCCCAACAATGGTACCTACGCAGAAGCTTGAAGATCACTCGGGTAATCTTCTGGAACTCATTCAACTCCTTGTCCGCCATGGTCTCAATATTCACACGTCTACGACAAGAATGAACCCCGAAGGGTTACATTTGTTAAGGTTGGGGTTTGGGTTAGAGGTAGGGTTATGTACTCCGGTGTGGGACTAGGTTGCACTGGCCTAGGGGTCTGTGGATGGGTGTTGTGAGGGTGTCTGTCTGTTGGTGTTGGGGTCCATGGGCCAAGGAGGATGAGTAGGTCAGATCATCCCTGGGACTGGTGGGCAGAGGAGAGGGAGGAGAGGGAGGATCCAGAGGAGATACGTCTTAGGCGTCGTTGAGTCCCCTGGGTGTGGTTGTCCCTAGTTTCTGGATCCATGATGTTTCCGCCCTCTTCCTCTGCCCGATGGTCCACCGGTCATTGGTGTCCAGGCCTGAGATGATTAATTGATCTGGCGAGTGTAGTTGGAAGTGGGTGACCAGGGGGGTTGGGAGTCGACCTTCCCCAATGTTGTATAAATGTTGTTTGAGACGAATGAGTATGGTATGTTTGGTTTCTCCTCTGTAGTGTTTTTTACAGGTGTTGCATGTGATGATGTATACCAGGGGTGTCAAACTCAATTTCTTCACGGGCCACATTAGCATTATGGTTGCACTCAAAGGGCCGGTTGTAACTTTATGACTATATAAATATTTAATATATATAAAATAATGTATTATATCACATTATTGCCTCTGCATTGGATTATTATCGGATAGGGTAATAACTTAATAATTAACTACGTCTGAAAGCAGAAGTCTAGGGCAAATCCTTGCAAGTCTCTTCAGTGAGAATGTCACCAAATGATTAAAAAAAATCTAATTCTAAGAAAAAATGAATATTCGGAGAAAAAAAGTCAAATTCTGAGAGAAAAAGTCAAATTTCAGATGCATTGTAGGAAATGTAGTTTATGGGCAACGTGCTTATGTAAATCGACATGTAACCGTATAATAAACATATTATATTCTTTGCAAGCTCTTGTGGGGCCGCATTAAATGAAGTCGCGGGCCGGATTTGGCCCCCGGGCCTTGAGTTTGACACCCCTGATGTAGACTATGTTGCTGTTATTAAGAGAGAATGAACCAAGGGCAGGGAAGGCTGCTCCACTGTATTGGTTATGTATGTATTTTCTGTTGATGTAGAGGTGACTATGCTGCGTATGTGGTGGGGCTCTGTTGCTGCTAAACTTGGAATGTATGAGTGTGTCGTGTAAACTGGGATTTTTCTTGTAAGCTGAAATAACCCTGCGGTTGGAGAAGTAGGGTTGTGACTGGAGGAGGGAAAAGTTATTTTTAACAGTCCGGTGGAATCCTGTGATGGTGTGGGAGAAGGTGGAGAAAAATGGAATGACATGACAGTTAGGGTTAGGGTCCGGAGGTGGAGGCTGATCAGTAGATGGGTGGTGCAGACCTTGGACGGGTCCCATGGGGTTGGGATTAGGGTTAGGATCGGGTGGTTGGGGTTAGGGCTAGGTGGGGTAGGGGTAGGGGTGTCGGTGGGGGATTGGTCCGGGTAGTCTCCACGTTCCAAGGGGTTAGGGTTAGGGAGGAGGGGGTGGGATGCAGACCCTGGTTTGGGTGGGGGAAATCAGGGTGGGAGTGTGGGTAAGGAAGAGGATGCAGACCCTGGTTAGGGTGGGGGGAGGGGGAGTCGGGAGTGGAGAGGGTTGTTGGGAGTGGAGACTGGTCCGAGTCCGAGACCTGAGGTGGATTTCCTCCAGGGGAAGGAGGAGGAGGAGAGCGAGTGGGAGCGAGGCTGGCCAAGGTAGTGTTCTTAATATGGCGGAGAAAGCGTTTTGAATAGCCTCTTGTTTGGAGGCTGTGGAAAAGGATCCTGACGGAGTGATGGAAGTCAGACCGTTTGGAGGAGATGCGGTGAAAACGGATTATTTGAGATGTAATGATACCTGGAAAAGTGTGTTTGGGGTGATAACTGGATTTATGTAGTAGCGAATGTGTGTCTGTTGGCTTAAAGTAAACCTTTGTGAGTATTGTTGTGTGTGTTGTTGAGGGGTTGGAAAAAGACTGTCGTGTCCAGGAAGTTGACTGTATGTTGATCTATGGTGTACTTGACTGTAATGGTGGGGTGATGGCTGTTGAGGGTGTCGATGAACTGAGGTAAGAGGGAAATGTCGTGGGGCCAGATGCCAATTATATCGTCCAGGAATCGACGATACAGGGATGGTAGATGGGTGCACTTTGCCAGTGCTTCTCGCTCCCACTCGCTCATATACGTGTTGGCGTATGAAGGGGCGAATCGCTGACCCATGGCCGCTCCGTGGATTTGAAGGTAATGCTGATCATGAAAAGTAAAATCATTGTTTTTAAGGCAGAGGGAAGGTAAGTGCTTGTCCGGTCGTTTATGGTCTGGGTATTTGGCGAGGATGGAGGTAACAGAAAGGAGTCCTAAGTCGGTGTTGGTGTTGGTGTATAGGCCGTCTATGTCGATGGTAAACAGATGGGCTTGGGTGGGAACGACCATGGGTCTGGTGATCTGGAGAAAGTGATAGGTGTCTTTGAGGTAGCTGGGGTGTTTGGTGGAAAGTGGGCCTAAATGATGTTCTATATACTGTGAGGTGTTGTAGGTGGTGCTGCTGCAGTCAGATGCAATGGGTCTGCCGGGAGGAACTTCAAAGGGAATGGTCCAGATGGAGGGGTCTTTATGGACTTTTGGGAGTAGATAAAACTGACGGAGGCGGGGTGCATCAGGTCCGAATAGGAAGTCCCTCTGCTTGGCGGAAATGAATTTCAGTTTGTACAGTGTTTCTATTATGGATCTGAGTTGGAGTTGTGTCTGGGGTTGTATGGTGTCCGGGATGGGCTTGTAATGGAGTGGGTTATCGAGTTGTCTCTGTGCTTCTGTGATGTAGTGGTGTCTATCCATAATGACTATTTTCGATCCTTTGTCGGCCGGTTTGATGACTATGTGTTGGTTTTTATTGAGTTGTGTTAGGGGCCCTGCGTTCGTCCACCGACAGATTATCTGGGATATCTGTCGGTGGACGGAAGGATTGCAGGGCCCGGTTATCAGTGGTAATGTTTTGTTTTGTCGTTGACTTGGGTGAGTAGTGGTTCCCAGTTGGAGGGGAAGGTGAAGAGTGACTGTTGGGTGCAGGGTTTGGTGTGGAAATAATCTATTATTTTCAGACGTCTGTGGTATTGGTGTAGATCCCTTTGAAGTTCCTCTCGGGCATGGCGGAGGGGGCGTGGGCGTGAGTCCCCTCTATAGGAGTTGTAGCTGGACCACAGAGGGGACAAAAAGGGTAGATAAATGGAGGACCGTGGAGGGTGAATTCCACCCCAGGCCAGGGTTCTGGTCGGGGGGAGAGCTGGTGGGGTTAGTTGGGGGGTTGGGTAGGTTAATGTGTTTTTCCGGGGTAGGTTCGGAGGAGTTTCGAAATGTAACTCCCTGCACCAGGAGTCCAGGATGAGCTGGGCTGGGGGGGGAGTCCAATGGATGTTGTCCTGGCCAGTCCGGAAGGTTTCTGGTGAAATGGTTGGCAGGGTGTTGTGGAAGTTGTTGAGGGTGAGGATATTGCGTGTTTGTACTGGAGTCAGGTGGGGTAAATGGAAGCCCTTGGGAAGGTCTTGGCGGCGTATTTTTTCATACTGTTGAGTTGTTTAGTGGTCGTGCGTTCGGGGTCATCGTCTTTATTGTTGATGCCGATCGATATTATAACGATCTTGGCTGTTGGGATGGGAGGGGTGCGTTTGAACAGTTCCATGAAATGGTAGACTTTGGCTCCAGGGTAGCAGTCCAGCTGTAGGGTGGGGTTGGTATGCGGTTGATGTTGGAGTCTCCCAGTATCCGGATGGGCTTGGAGCCTGCCAGGGACCAGTCCTGTGCCTTCTTTTGTGGTCTGGCCATGTGAGTGATGGGGTAGTACTGGGTTGGGGAAGTGGAGCTGGTTGGTTTGAAGAAAAGGGAACGGGGACCAGGGGTAAGGTAGGAGGGGATACTAGAGAGGGGAAGTGGTGGAGGAGAGGGAGAAGACGAAGGGGTAGACCGGGGAGAGGGTGAGGTTAAAGGAGGAGGTGAAAGTCATTGGAGGTTGAGGAGTTCCTGGGGGGTTGGGGTCCGGGTCGGATGGTGTGCCAGTCCCCTCAGAGGACCCGCTGGGCTGCAGTGACCCGACAGACTGGCCAGAGGGGGGCTCAGAATGGACTTGTACGATCTGGTGGACCTTAGGATGACCTTTCATCATCGGCGGCCCCTCTGTGGGATGGAGTACCAAGTCTGCCGGGTCCAAGGCGCCAGCATGGTCCAATAAGGAACCGGCAACACCTGTAGGGGATTGGGAGAGGGAAAGAATATTATCGGGAAAACTTACTGAGACGTTGGAATGGTGGACCTCATTGGTAATTTGGCGGTTGCTGGGGAAGCCCTTGGGAGGGGAGGACTGGGAGTTGGGGGGAGGGGAGGACTGGGAGTTGGGGGGAGGGGAGGACTGGGAGTTGGGTCAGGTTGACCTGAGGAGGTAGAGGGAAGGGTGGCACCGGGAAGGCTAGAGTTCTGGTCTGTGGTGGCTGGAATGGTGGCTACACTGGTGATGGGGGAAGTGGGTTTGGATGGGATAGGGTTCTGGTTTGGGAGGCGGATGCCGGGGGTTCTTTGGGGAAGCGGGTACTGTTGGATGGAGGGGGTAGGGAGAAGAGGGGGGTTGGGTAATAGAGGTGGGGGCGGGGCCAAGGAAGGCCAGGACCCCTCAGGGGGTTCTGAAAGGGCCCAAGTGGGGGCTGGCCTGGGTTGTGATGGGTTGGGGGATTGTCCCTGGAGTTGGCGGTTGAGGCTGGGCGGAGAAGGATGGTTGACTGGGAAGATGGATGGCGGCGCTGATACTGGGAGACTGCTTCTGCAAGTGAAGGCCTGGGACCGAGGGAGAGGGATGATCTGTTGGGGGTTTGGGTTCGGGTTCTCCGTAGATGAGGGTACTCATCCTCACTTAGAGGGGGAGGTGGATGAGGTTGCCTGGAAGGGGCCCTCCCCGGTGGTGGGGGGGAGGCAGCGGGAGTGGTGTTCTGGAGTGTGTGTTTAGCTGTGTGTACTGTATCAGTGTGAAACCTGGAGCCATACCGCTTCTGTGCCCAACCTGTAGCTATTTGGAAAGCAATTGGATTCCACGGGGTGTTCTGGAGTGATGTAATGGTGGATTTGTAGTGTTGCTGGAGAATGATCATGTTTGTGTGCATCCAGCTGATGGTGTTGTTATGTATGTGTGTGTGTGTGTGTGTGTGTGTGTGTGTGTGTGTGTGTGTGTGTGTGTGTGTGTGTTCTTTTGGCGTGGAGGGTTTGATGAAATCTGTGTGCTGATGGGGTGTGTGCGTACTGCTA
This sequence comes from Chaenocephalus aceratus, assembly GCA_023974075.1. Lineage (NCBI taxonomy): Eukaryota > Metazoa > Chordata > Actinopteri > Perciformes > Channichthyidae > Chaenocephalus > Chaenocephalus aceratus. Next base: position 133,808 of record JAMFTG010000042.1, on the reverse strand, counting down.
AAAGTGGTTGTGGAGCCTGTCTGTTGCTGGTTGTATCAGTAAGGGGAAAGTGTGTGTGTTCGTGTGCTCCTCTTCCCCTCCCCCGCACAGTCTGGCTCTGGTTGGAGGACATTTCCAATCACCTGCGAAGGCCCTTACCTGTCCGCAGGATGGTGTGACTCCGCCTGGCCCCGATGGTCCGGTTATCCCGGTGTTGGAGATGGAGTCGCAAGGTAGTTATAAGGCCACCGAGCAGCTTCTTAAACCAAACAATCCTGTGGCCAACCGGGCATGTCGCGGCTCCCTCCCTTAAACCCGGGCTCAAGACCGGCAGTGTGAGACTGTACAGTGGAGAGGCATAACATCCTGACGTTTCGCAGAGTGTGTTGCTTCATCAGAGGATTAAACAAGAATGAACCTCGAAGGGTTGGGGTTAGGAATAGGGTCAGGGTTAGGGTAAAGACAAAATCTAAATTAAAACCAGGCTTTCCCAAAAGATGGTAATTAACCCCAGCTCACCCCGGGTTTCAAATGTTTTTAGGTTTAAAGTCAAGATTGTATTGACAACCTATTCAACCAGCCACATGTGTACCCAATTAACCCCATGGTAAATGTATAGGATAATCCCCTCAAAACAAACGCCTCCCCTCTGCACATGCCCGAGGACCGAAATTACCAATATGTAAGCACACGTTAAGAGTTAGACAGTTTAAGGTTAGGGTCAAAACAACAACCCCAGACCTCATTCATAGCAGGCTGAAATTTAACAAAATGTTGGGCAAAATAATCCAATAATTTCCGCTCTTACAGGGTCCCCCCATCCAATAAATCCCCCTTGGGAAACAGGTACCCAACCCACAAAGAGCAAGAAGAGGAACGAGAGCGGTCAAAGTCAAATCGACATCAGAGAAACCAGGCTGTCCGAGGGCACTGGCCATTTCTTTCAAGATCTCCTGAACTTCCCCCTCAATCTATCAAGACCCGGGCAGTTCTATTAGAAGTCCAAGGTAAAGGCACGGGCCGACGCATACCGCTCATGGAATCCCTCACCATATGAACTCTGACCCCTCAAGTGTCCAAGTGAAGAGACGCCATGTGTCAGCTCCTTTTTAGAATAGTATTTCTTCTCTTCTCTGAGAAACAAGGGTATGAAGAGAACAGCCAGGAAGAGAGGCACAACGGGACTACGTGAATGCACTCTCCTAAATATTAAACGAGTAAGAGGTGAAGATGACATTGAAATGAAAAGGCACCACCATGCTTCCCCTTAGAATAGGGTGGAGATTATGAAAAGGGGACGGGGGATACTAGTGAAGTGGGACAACAGTGAAAAGGCCCAACGTACTAGCACTCTCCAAAGAGACAGAAAGTCAAAGTATACGCCGAGAGGCACAACGTGACTACGTGAATGCACTCTCCCGTTTAAATTAGTTCAAGGGAACAGGGGTGAAAAACTAAACTAATCAAAAGAAGGAAGTAGAGAGGCCTGAATGCCCTCTCCTAGATTCAGTTAAAGCAGTGCTTCTCAAAGTGTGGTCCGTGAGCGCCCCCTAGTGGTCCGTGAGTATATTGGTAACATTTCACATTTTAAATAAATACATGTATTTAAGTTTTTCGCACTCTCGCGGGAATATCTCCGCAATGGAGCGAGCTTAAGTTTCACTTTCGATTGCATGTATAGAGCCCAGATAAACACCTTCATCCCACATGTTGCCACTTGTTTGTACCATTTTCAGGCGATTTGTTTTTGGATATTTGTGGAGTTAGGTGGTCCGCGAGTGTTTTTTTATTGGTTAAGTGGTCCTTGGTATGAAAAAGTTTGAGAAACACTGAGTTAAAGGAAAGAACGGAACAAAGAGTACAGGAGGAAAGGCCCAACGAGTCAACACACTCTCCTCGAATAGTTCAAGGTAAACGGGGTAGGAAGAATATAGTAAGAAACAGAGTAGAAATGGCCACACCTTTAAGTCTACCTGTCTCTTGCATTTGGTCCAAAGCCAGAAGTCACAATAAAACACTACTCATGATATGAGGATGTAAAATGAATCACTAACATCTCTCCTTGCTTTGAAAGTATTTAAGCTGTGGTACTTTTCTTTAGAGACCGTAACCAGTTTAAAAGGTTAAGTTTGCTTCTGGTTTGTTGGCAGTAGTAATTTAATAAATGCAATTATATCATGTGCTTCTTTTGCACTATGTCTTAATGCTTTATATATTGTCAAGCACATTGAATTGGCTTGTTGAAATGCCTTTTTATAGAGATATAAAATCCTTAAACACATACAGTCTATTCAACAAGCAACTACAAACATCTAGAACTTTAGAAGTATTTAGTCTGTAGGTACATCTCTCCAGAGACTATAACCAATTTAAAAAAAGTTGAATTTGCTCCTGTTTTGTTGGCAGTTTTAAATCCCATCTCCACTGAGCATTTCTGTGTTAGTGGGTAATAAAATGTAATGTGTCCCTCCTCCGCCCTGAGACAGTTATCACCGACTAACTGCAGAACGGGTGAACATATGACCGCCATTTTAATTCGTCCTCAGCGAGTGCAGTGGATTATTTAATGATATTATTTCACTTACTGTGGAGACTTGTTTTAGAGTCAATAAGGCTGCTTCAGATGAAGCCTGATAATCCACTGGCAGTACAAAGACTGCATTTACAAGAAAAGAAAGTCTCCTGCAAAACATGATGTCGATTAACCTAGGGCAGGGATGGGCAACTTTAATGGTGGTGGGGGCCACATCATTGATGTACTGGCCACCATGGGGCAGCAGATTCACTTGGAACACACAAAAATGTCATGTGTTTATAGTATTAACAAATATACTAAGTCTGACATCTTCATTGACATTTTACAATCAAAGGGAACATCCCCAAAAAATGGGAACATCCTCCAATAAGCTCACTAGACAAATATCAGTTCACAGACATTATTTAATTTTTACAAGTGGCATGTGTGTATTAAACAGGTTATTAAACAGTGGAATAAAGCTATTTTAAACTATTAGAAAGCACGGAAAATGTGTGTGTATTGAGATTAACCATTAGATGACATACACATTAAGTCATGAACACTAACCCATACATTAGTTATCTAACTTGAACCTAAAACACTTGTAGCCAGTCTCTGCATTCCCCTTACTCCACAATAAGGGGAACGTCAACACAGACACCCGTCAGCCCGCACTCTGCTGTTCCTCAGCGCCACTCCCCCTCCCTCCCGCTGACATTATGAATGAAAAGCGTAGTAATCATAGATAACACGGCAGGGTCCGTGACAGTTTGTTTTAAGAATATTAAACTTGTTTCGCCAAATTCAGATGATAAAAACAGCTTTTAAGCTTGTAAAGGCATAATTACAAGAGGCAACTTGACGTCACAGCAGGCATAACAACAGCCGGTGTTTCTTGTGAGGGTTTCCCCGGGAAACAAACACAATACACAGAAATGCGTCACAGATTATTTCGCGGTATTTGAAATCATCTACGCAGCTCGCGACGTAACTAGGACGGTGTCAGTACTACAAGTAAAAACATATTTAATTAAACATTTTTTTAAATTATTATTAATTACGTTGTTTATAAATTAATCTGAGGGCCGCAAAAAGAGGAGGTGGGGGCCGCATGCGGCTCGCGGGCCGCCATTTGCCCATCCCTGACCTAGGGTGACCAGACGTCCCCGTTTTCCGGGGACAGTCCCCGTTTGTATTGGCCTGTCCCCGGTTGAAACTGTCCCCGTTTTTTAATATACGTTAAAAACACATCGCAAGGTGAAATAAAACGTTTCATGTCAGGAAACACTGGGTAAACAGACTGCGGTCAAGCCAGCCCCCACTTCGGAAAACAGTCAAAAGCACGTTGTATCGCGGTGCGCGAATATCCTATGGATTACGGTAAAGGCCTGTAAAAACTGCCTTCAAAATAAAAGCGTTTACTCGGTCAATAAGAAATATAGGCTACCTAAAAAACACACCAAACATATTCATATATACTGGAGCTTAAATTAAGAATGATGTACTATGTAATTTGATCAATAATAACAAACTACGTATAACTACCACTATGGGCGACTGTGGCTGCGAGGGCGTGCGGTCGTCTTTCAACCAGAAGGTTGTGGGTTCGATCCCAGCCCATGCAGTCAACATGTCGATGTATCCTTGAGCAAGATACTTAACCCTGAGTTGCTCCCGATGGCCAACGGTGTGTGAATGTGTATGAATGTTAGTGCATGTCCTAACATACACTGCTCAGTATGAATGGGTGAACGACATGTAGTATGTAAAGCGCTTTGAGGGGTCTTAAAGACTGGATAAAGCGCTATATAAGTACAGTCCATTTCCCATTTACCACATTATAACTGAGTGAATGTGAAATGTCAGGATACAGTTATGAAGACATATCTGACATTTCCACTGGGTGACTAATTTCAATTGATGTTGACACCATCTCACAACACTCTTAAAATAACATGACTTTCTGAAGATCTAAATCTCAAATTAGATCTATTGTCCATCTATATTTTGATTATTATTTAATCAATCAAAGAGTCATTCGAAGTCAATCAAATACTTATTTCACTTCAGGGTGATAGCTGGAGACGCCATCTAGTCATCCAGAGAAAACCAGGACAATCTGATGTAGAATTTCAAAATAAAATACTTTTGAAATCTCATATGTTCCCTTAGGTGGCCAGATATATCCGCTAAAAATGCTTCATGAACTTTTTGTCTCCCAGAAGGAGGTCAGCTGCTGCCCTAATCTTGCTCAATCTAAGAAACGCCTTGACCTCATCCAGTCGCGCACAGAAGCGGTCCAACGCTTTCCCTTTGCTCAACCAGCGCAGGTCATCGTGGGTGGCCTCTTCTGACTCAGCCACAAGTTGTCGGAAAAGCCGATGCTGGGTGCTTGATGTACCCCAGACAAACTAACCCGTCTGTCACGATTAGGTGAACCCTCTCAAATGACAATGACTGCAGCCTAAACAACTCTTCCAGTTTCGTAAATATAACGTCCCCAGTGGTGTGCCCTTCTAATGGAATAAGAGACAGCAGCTCTTCCCTGAACTCCTTTCCATCAAAATATATAACATCGACGCACAACTGGGCTCCATCTGTACTGTCAGTGCTCTCCTCAATGGCTAAGGAAAAGTCATTGGCTTGACTGAGACCCTTGATGATTACCCCCTGCACAGCGTCCGACAGTGCTTCTATGCGGCGTATAGCGGACCTCGCAGAGAGGGACGCCTGTTTCACTGACGCAATGACACCATCCATGGACTTGTCGGTGGCCAGTTCCTCCAAAACGGTCACCATCACCTCCTTGAAAACCTCTGCGTCAGTGATTGGCCGGTTGAAGCACCCGCGACGCCTTTAGGGACGCAGTTGTCACGTTCTGTCGGGCTGTGAGGCCTCGCACCAGGGTCCTGCTGCTGTGCGCATAACCTGCCGTCAGTGCTTCAATCTTGCGCTTTCGTGCCTCTGTCTTGGGTGGAAAGGCCACTTTGAAGGTGTCATGCTTCGTCTCGTGGTGCCGCTTAATATTGTATTCTTTGCAAACAGCCACAACTTCATTGCAGATGAAACACAACGGCTTTCATTGATGAAACCAGGTAGGATGAACGCATAGTTCGCTGTCCAGTCCTCTTTAAACCTTTGGAGAGTGACATTACAGCTTTGGATTACTGGTCTGGGGGAAGCTTGCGCGTGTGTGTGTGTGTGTGTGTGTGTGTGTGTGTGTGTGTGTGTGTGTGTGTGTGTGTGTGTGTGTGTGTGTGTGTGTGTGTGTGTGTGTGTGTGTGTGTGTGTGTGTGTGTGTGTGTGTGTGTGTGTGTGTGTGTGTGTGTGTGTGTGTGTGTGTGTGTGTGTGTGTGTGTATTTTTGCGTTTGTGTGTATTGTGTTTGTTTCCCGGGGAAAACACTCACAAGAAACACTGGCTGTTGTTGTGCCTGCTGTCACGTCAAGTTACTCCGTTCTCCGCTTGTAATTATGCCGTTACAAGCTTCAAAGCTGTGTCATCTGAATATTCTGAAAGCCAAGACTTTGTTTATTTGAAATCAGATGAAAACAAACTGTAACGGACCCTGCCGTGTTATCTATGATTACTATACGCCTTACATTCATAATGTCAGCGGAGGGAGGGGGGGCGGCGCTATACGGAAGAGCAGATTGCCTGTCTTCGTCCCTTTACAAGCTTCAAACATGTATTTATCGTGTGATTTTGGAAATACAAGTTTCATATTCTGAAAGCCAAGACTTTGTTTAGTTCACCCGAACCCGAAAACTATTTTTTTACCCAAATCCATGTTTCTTTTTAAATGAGCCGATTTTCTACTGATTTCGATGGAGCGGGTCAGATAAGGCAAATGTGTGGATGTGGGGAACCAGGTAAATTAAAGTACTTATTTAACTATTAATAAATACTTGGTTACTGATTAATTTAGGTTATAATATATTAATAAATTGCAAAGCAAAACATGCTGTAATTTTTTTTTTTTTTTTTTTTTTTAAAGGTTTTCACCCTGAAAGAATCCTAATGTGTCCTTGAAAAGTTGAAATAAAGGAAAAAGGATTTGAGTTGTCCATGCGTCCTCTGTTGCCTCTCAAATGTGGGCAAACACTCATAAATGCCAAAATTAGGCTTTGATTATGTTCTGGCCCGCCATCTTGTGGCTCGGCCAAACTTAATTGCCTACCCCTGCTGAACAACATGATAAAGGGTGTTTTACGGTACGTCCACACGGCAGCGGTAAAAAAATCCTCCAACGCTTCTGCCCATTGGATGACGTCACTTTGCCTCGCTTTTCGCCGAACTGCATTGTGGGAAGCAAAGCGAAGATTTCCAGGATTTTCAGGATTCAAAAGTTGAGCAATGTTCAACTTTTGAAGCTGAGCTGGAAGCGCCAGCCAATCAAATCCCGTTTATGCAAATCTGACAGTAGAAGCGCTAGCCAATCAAACCGCGTGTAAGCTGGGAGAACCAGACCGCAGTTCATTTCCTCATATTCCTGAACATGGAGGAGAAGTTAGTGAGGTAGCAAATCACCCGGTTCTTTATGACCAGTCGCTAATAACTTACCGGGATACAAACCGGAGTAGCGAGGCATGGAGGGAGGAGGCAGAGACAGTGGGTGGAACTGGTAGGGTTTCGCCTGTTTGGGGATTTTATATCCAGTTTACTTCGTTTTAACATTGCTATTGCTTTGTATGTTGGGGGCGGGATATTCATGTGATTGGTTGTTGGTCGCAAAAAATCCCCACGCTTTCAGACACGCCCACCTCCAAGTTTTCAAGATTTTTTTAACGCTGCCGTGTGGACGTACCGTTATGGCCCGTCCACACGGCAGCGTTAAAAAAATCTTGAGCGTGCTGCGTCGCGTGCTTCAACGGAGACGCTTCCCATTCACTTTGAATGGGGTGACGTCACCCTTTGCCAAACTGCATTGTAGTTCTGTCGCGGCGCTGTGCCTCCGTTGCTCGCTTCGAAAGTTGAGAAAAGTTCAACTTTTTAAGCGTCGACGGAAGCGCCAGCCAATCAAATCATATGCCAGTACAAGCTCTAGCCAATCAAACCGCGTGCTTGTGTGTCCGGGGCGGGAGATTGATGTGATTGGATGTTGGTCGCACACCAGACACGCCCACCGGCAAGCTTCAACGCGATGAGGAAGAGAAATGATCTGATGCAGACATGAAAACAACACAATGCGAGCCGGTCTGTGAGTAAAAGATGTATTCAGCTCGTTGATTCGGCATCAGCAAGAGAAGACGAGAATGTAGGAAATGAATACGGCATCCCCGGGGAAAACCTCTCTCGTGTGTGTGTGTGTGTGTGTGTGTGTGTGTGTGTGTTCCTCCTCTACATCAAAGCGCCCAGACGACAACCTTATTTGGCTCATCCTTCTTCTCAATGACTGACACTCCCCTGAAGCCAAAACATTCACACTGATACGTCTTTCTTTATGCTTTCCCAAGATGCTACACACTCTCCATATCAGAGTCGGCAAAATGGAATCAATTGCTATAATTTGAGGATCCACAAACAAGTGGACAAATCATCCATCATTTGGTCACATTTGCATAACTTCATTAGACATATGGGATTAATTATGGAGATGGTATAATTAGAAATGTAAATTAAAAGTGCGACGACTCTGAGTTTGAAAGCATTAGTGGAGAAGCACAGTTTCAAAGAGTGTATTTTATCTGTGGTGCTTAATGGTGGGTGCAGAAACATCATCTGTGAATCAAACAATGTTGTAATAGTCAAACGGTACAGTTTAATGTGTGGGTTGTCTCCGTTATGTCTGTTCAATTATTGTAACTGCAGAGAAGAATGTCGATATTGAAGAGTTATGCAACCCCTCGAATATGTTCAATGCACGTCCCAACCAGGGTTTCCGTTAGCCAGTATTTACCGGTTTTTAGCCGGTAAAATTAATTAAAAACCGGTAAATTCAAAACCTGCCGGTCAAAATGTCTGGTAATAATTAGGGAGGCTCCGATCGATCGGCCGCCGGTCATTATCGGCCGATATTCACTCTTAATAGTTTGATCGGTGCTCTCTCTAAAGGCCGATCAGGAGAGCTGGATCTGATCGATATGGACATAAACGCGAGTGAAGTGTAACCGGACCGAGAGAGAGAGATCAGATCAGCTGCTGAGTCAGACCGAGACACGCAGCTCTGCATAATCACCTGAAGCCCCGCCCTCTGTTTAGTGAGCTGCAGGAGCTGCATGAGAAACTGACGGGCTGTCAGGGGAGAGAGAGAGAGAGCGAGAGCGAGAGCGAGAGAGAGAGAGAGAGAGAGAGAATCCGTTTCTCCCGTGCTATTATTCAAAGTTGATGTAAACTTTTGAATAATGTACGTTATCTACTACAAGTAGTTTGTTTGAATGTAATAATTTTGTTTGATGAATCATTTATTGAAAAATGAATCTGAATTTTCGATCTGTTACGATTATAAACTGAAGCAATATAAAAATGAGCCCCGTGAACTGAGTTTTAAACTGAAGCATATCTGCTCATAGTCCGGTAATTACCTGCCAACGGAAACTCTGCTACACAACTCTTATTATTATTATTGAAATATGACCGGTAAGTTTCAAATGTGTCCGGTAAAATAAATTCTGTCCGGACATTTGACCGGCGAGAAAAAAATCCTAGCAAAAACCCTGATCCCAACATCTGTCAAACTAGCTTTCTCCTTACCTGGTAACCATACCTGCGATTTAAATATACGATGTTGAATTGTCCAAAATGTGCTGGTACGTGTGTCATGTTATTCAGTCCATCATTCGGATGTGTTGAGGCTTTCGTGTACCTTCAGTTACGTTGACGAGGTGAGAATGCTAATTTGAGCAAAGTGGGTGAAGTCTGTCAGGATGTGAGGGGTCGAGGAACATCACGAGGCTTCTGCCAAACGAACGATCGACTTCTCAAGCATGTAGACGCCACATCTTTAAAACTAAACGCGCATTGTTGATGAAGTTACAATCACACACATTAAAGCGAGGTCAGCTCGGAAAACTGCTTTAGGAACATATTCTCACCGCCTTCCAAGAGAAAACGTGACATTTCTTCCTCATTTCAACATTTTTCTTGGAACTACAATCAAGTGGTCGTTCGACGAACTTCCTCAGCAAGAGAAAGATAATTAAGAAGCATTTTAGAAACTTCCTTAGCAAGGATGACTTGTGTGTGTCATAGCCAGGAAAAGGGGAGAAGATCCGAACGTTACGTTTGGTCAGACATAACGTTTTAGTTTTGAAACTTCTGAATTAACTTGTTAAGAACAATCAGTAGAACAAATGGAGCCAATCGGGTCTGTGCCCGAGTTCGGATCTGACATGTCTGGGGTCTGAAAGTGTCCGGTTTCTAGCTTTCACCTTGGAAGAACTCCACTCTGAAGTTGTTGTGTCCTCTCAGGTAGGATAATAATTTTGTAATTTGTGGCTTTAATGGAAAACAACTGTTGTAGAGTCGCAAAACAGACAGATTTGCTTTTTCCTTTGTTGATATGAACCTGTTTCATGTAATACATGCTGCTACATATCCATGGTTTGATACTGAGTGTTGGGTACCACTTTACGAGAAGACGACCCGTATAAAGGCTTTACGAATAGTTTGTAATTCATTTATTAATTAGTGTAGCTGCCCTCGGCAATAATCACAGCAGAGTCTCGACGGATGTAGTTTCTTTAATGGTCTTTCAATCATCGTGAAAACTAAAAGATATACAGACATAGAACAAGTACAAATCATTGATTAAATCACAAATATATATTCACGGATCAAACAAACACTTGTAATAAAGTCCCTGTAACGTACCTCGCTCCGCTCACCGAGGGTGCAATATGTGCGACGTCAGGCACTGGCAGTCCTTATCTTAATATATCACTTGGCACTATGAACAGTTGAGCCAAGGAACAACACACACAGTTTCAATTAGAACCTATACAAACCGATTATATAACACAACGTTCGTGGCAATTCAGTAACTTACATGTATGTTTGAGAGGTCCGTAGCACAGGCTAGACCTCGTTGCCTGGCAACAGTTTAAATTATGATTCCGGGGTTCGCAGCGTCACACCCACACCTACGCCCGCCCCTAACCATGCATATTAAAATAACGTAGCGGTCAGTTACAATTAGGTTGTGAACACTTTATAAATCATGAATATGCTTTTATAAGACAGGGCAACTGTGACCGGTCGCTTGCCAAATAGTGAGCCCACATGTATCTGTACTACTAAGCCTTATATTAGCTACTTCGTCTCCTTCGTCAGCCAGCATCCTTGGTATCTGTTGCTCACCGAGTTGATTCTCGCTAAGTAGCCAATATAAGGCTTAGTCATCTTGCCTAATAGTGAGCCTGTGTTGATGAATAAAAACCATTTAATTTCCTAAATGCCCCAGTTATTTACTAAGCGAAGCATCCTGCTTGGTGTCGTTAGCGATGCCGTGTTAAACCGGTTCGCAGTTGTCAGTAAATGGTCTCATTTGCAACCCGTTCAGCTGTGAGTATGTTTGATTGACGATAATGAGCTCGTCTGGTTTCTTAACAGCTGTCAGTCTCCCCTGAGCTGCAATCTCCCTCCTGATGAACATGGAAAGCAGGATGATGTTTGAGTAAACAAGCCGTCCCCCTGTTGAGACGTGTTAATCAGACACGATTGTCTTTCTAATGTTCAAAGGAATGGCTTTGTGGTGTTACCGGTCGAAACAGACGGACGCACAGGGAACTGGTCAGTGGAGACTCTGGTGTTGGCAGAGTGCGACACTGATGAAAAGAATAATTGTGTCCTTGTATTTGGTCTTTAAATAAAAAGGTACATCGAAGAAATACTGAGGAAGGCATCGATTGGTGAAGAAGACCAGAGATCATTGTATCCCCCAGGTAACAGCCTTTAGGGAGGTCATTTGTTGGCTGTGTGTCAGGATGTGTGTGTGGTGGGAATCCATTTTAACTTGCCGGTAGCGGCCTGCAACTAATCATAGATTGTTTCCCGTGGTAGAAAGACATTTCATTAAGCCGAACCTCTCTTGCAGGCTGTGCACACAAACTGGCATTCATAGAAGAGTCTCACTGTGAATTAGGGCTGTCCTGAATACCATTTTTCGGGCTCTGGATAATATTCGGTCGGCCGGGGCGGGGGGGGCGTAGGCGTAGTAATCAGCAGCGAACCGCTTCAACGCGTGTATTTCGGTGTATTTTCATTCATTTTGTTACTCAACAGTATTGTTGTTTTATAGTTATTTGTTAATGTAACCCAATTTGTGTTCTTTGAAATTGAAAAGGATATCGCATTGTGTTGGTTACTTTCGTTGCAGTTGTATATGTCTTAAAGGTGGGGTAGGTAAGTTTCAGAAACCGGCTCGAGATACACTTGTTGTTATCTTCCATGGAATGCTCTTAACATCCGATAGCAATGAATATCTGAAGTGCTTTGACAAAAATCCATACAAAAATGTCATCTGTGGAAGCCCTGATACTGTAAAAAGTACCACCCTGTCTGTCAGCCTTCCATCTCGTGCACGCACAAATGTATCTCGTGCCGTCATTGGGCGTGCATTGCAGCAGTACTTCAATGACTCGCCAGCAACAGGCGGCCACTTTCACCAGTCTGCTGACGTCATGTGCGCGTTCATGTGTGTTGGAGGAGGTGCTCTGTAAGGAAGTCTGAAGGAAGGGGCGGATTCTTTTCGGCTGTGTACTTTCAAATGTTGGTGCACTCGAGCCGGTTTCTGAAATGTACCTACCCCACCTTTAAGTGTAATTTGGCTTGGCTTCCGATTTATGGACATGCTTTTATTTTGAAGGAGAGTTAGCGCTGTTGACAGGAAGTTGTTGTTGCATTGGAAACAACGTGACGGAGATTAACGGAGAAAAAGTAATATCTACATATAAAGACGGAGAAAGTAAACGATAACGTTTATGGTTAAGTGTTAGCATCCCCCGAAGAGGCACAAGCTCTTACGTTGATATTGGAGATTTCAATCAATTCAAATCCCTAAGATGCATAAGTGGGGTCAAAAATGACCCCGAGGGTTGTTATTCTTCAAAATCTCTGAAATTAAAAGTTTTTACACTTCCATATTCCAGGTATTCCTCATAAAACATGTTTGTGGCTTGAGGCCATTTGAAAAAAAAAATTGAGGCCATTTCTTTCCCATTCATCTGAAGCAATGGGAAGGTGTGGAGTGATACAAGCTGCAAACCAGCAACAGGAGAGAAAGAGGTGCCAGATGTGTCCAAGAAACAAAGATCGCAAGCCACCAATTGCTGTTGGAAATGCAGTACCCCAGTGTGCAATGGCCAAAAGCAAATAGTTTGTGACAACCGCACACAGTGAATAGAGAAAATACGTTTGTGTGGGGCGGACAGTGTTCTGGTCTTATGTACAGTATGTTCATTCTCTTGTTTGTCCTCCAGACAGATGGACATACTAACAACAATTTTAGATTTTGATGTTATTTCTTGATTTTTATAAAAAGTTATATATAAGCATGTTAAATGTAAAATCAGTCTTTTGTTGACCCAAATATAATAAATATAATCACCTTTAACCAAATAAGACGTTTTAATTCATTGCAAAAACTACATTGATTCTAATTGGGGTCATTTTCGACCCCACTCATGGAAGAGTGTAGGTATTGGTCGTTCATGCATCCAAGGTGTAGCGGCCAAAATCAATATGACTAACATAACTTAACAGCCGCTGAGGCACTAGCTAGCGGATCTTACGCAGGGCAATGATCCAGGTCCCAGACAAGATTCTCCGTTGTGCATTTTATTCCTATAACAAAATACAATGAACAGGTTTCCTATATCTCGTTCCTTAAGCCTTTCCTATGGCTTTCCCTTGTGTGGCTTGAAACACCCTGCTAAAAAACCGTTTGCCTTCTAGTGCTCCTGGCTCCAATATATACAATTACACCAGGTGCTCTAATCACCCAGTGCCCAAACATGCCTTCAAAATAAAAGCATAGAAACTACTTTAACTTATGACGCTAACTAAGAATACATTTTCAATAAACACTATAAAACAGCAAGAAAATAAATGTTAAACTATTAAATAATATAAGAGATATATAGCTCCAACACAAGGGTTAAAAAAAAAAAACGAATATCCGAATAACGAAATTGAGACCCGAATAGTACTCCAACGAACAAATATTCAGATATTTGGGTACAGCCCTACGGTGAACCAGAGCGGATAATTACATTCCCAACATGTTATGATCCACTGATGTTGCTTATGTGGACGCATTTTCTTAATGCCGATGGAAAACGTCTGAGATGGATACCACTCCCTGAATGCCCGTGTTGGATGGCCTGCCCTGATCACCCGTTGACATATTGTTATTTACAAGGCAATTCTTCGTGTTCTTTCACCTTATCTATGGTTTATGTCCTTTGAAAGCTACGCACCACGGATTTGTTTTCCCTAAATGTCCCTGAAGACCACACCGACAGGGCGTTTTGTTCTTCTGCTTTATTTGCTTGGAACCGGCTGCAACATGAACTGTAACTCTGGGAAATGGTTTCTCTAAACAGTGTTTCTTAGAGACAGAGAAGCAGGCAGCTGTCTGCACTCGATTAGCACTAAACACACATTGGAGATGAGAATAGTGGGAATGTTATTAGTGATGCTTGAATCACAAGAGCATAGACGATACGTTGAACAACATCTGACAAATGTATCTTCGAGGGAATTCATATTAAACATTTCTCGTCGAGATATTTATTCCAAGCCAGACACCTGAATGCTGCCATCATATATCATAACAAATATGTAAAACTTGGCAGATGTCGATAATTCACTCTATAAGTGAAAAAGGTAACCTGCTGGTGTTGCCTCGAAGTCATTAGGGTTCATCCTATGGGGACCATGAACAAACATGCACTTCAATCCATGCAATAATACGAGTGCTCGTTTAATTGCAAAGTTGTATTCCAATCGATCCATCCATTCATTTCCTGCGCACCCATCTTTTAATAATAATAATAGTAATTTAGATTTCTATAGCGCCTTTCAAGAAACCCAAGGACGCTGTACAGTGGGAGAGAGAAGTCATCATAATCGCACAGGTTGAAAAACAGCTCGCTGGTGGGTACGGCATTTTCCATAACAGTTTACTTATCGTCATATCTTACTTTTTCTACAAGGGCATTCCCATTCATCTCTTCTTACGTTTTTCCTGTAGTCCTTACTTTTCCATAAGAGCGGCCACTTTTCATCCTTTCAAAAGCGCCGGCCCTCTCAGGTTCAGTCAGAAGGAACATGCATGCGTGTCGGTGTGTGCACTTCAACGTGCCACGGTGTTGTCCTGTAGCTACATGATCGTCAGTCTAAATCACGATGAAGTCTCATTACCTCTGCTGCTAATGCAGTCAATAGCCCCCCAGTCACAGATAACAGCACCCAATTATCGTGCTCTGGTCAGCGCCATCATCATTCCGCTGGTGTCACATCCGTGGCAGCTTGCCAATGTTATTTGTCTCTGCCGTCCCGGCGCTGAGCTGTTGGAGCAGAGACACTGGGGAAATTGAATCCACACAGGTGTGCTGCCATTCTGGTTCGATTTAGCGAAGACGGGGACTCCATTCGTCTTGTGAGTCAATTAGGGTTACGCTGATCAAGGTGAAAGTGAGCAGGTGTTCAGACGCGGGGAGGGTACCATCCATTGTATCGATGTGAGAATGTAATGACTTATAGTCAAGTCAAGTAAGAACGATGTATGTACTGTAAGTGCATGGTAATCTGCTGCACACAGACCATCATGTATATGTGTGGGGGGGGGGTTGAGTCGATGGCCAATAACTGCATGAAGACCCTTTAACTAACCGACGTACAGATCCTCGGCAACAGACAAGAGATAGTGTCTGTGCTTCCTTGTTTTGCTATAAGAAAACAGTAAGTCAGGGGTGTCAAACTCAAGGCCCGGGGGCCAAATCCGGCCCGCGACTTCATTTCATGTGGCCCCACAAGAGCTTGCAAAGAATATAATAAGTTTATTATACGGTTACATGCCGCTTTACAGATAAACTACATGTCCCACAATGCATCTCAATGCACTTTTTTTTCAAAATGTCACTTTTTTGTTTTTGTTTTTCCAGAATTTGGCTTTTCTTTTTAAAATCATTTTGTGACATGCGCACTGAAGAGACTTGCAATTGTTTGCCCTGACTTCTGCTTTCAGACGTAGTTAATTATGAAGTTATTACCCTATCCGATAATAAACCAATGCAGAGGCAATGATGTAATACAATACATTATTTAATATTTATTCTTGTATAGTCTTATATATAAAACCGGCCCTTTGAGTGCAACGATGATGCTAATGTGGCCCGAGTTGAAATTGAGTTTGACACCCCTGCAGTAAGTGTTATTTTTGAATTGACGATATGTTTGCAAAGTGCAGTATATATGTAATACTTAGATAAGGGTTAACAGTGCATCTGTAGTGGTGAGCTTACGTTGGCATGACTACAAAGTAGAAGTAGTAACATGTAAATATCAATCATGCCTTGTTGTCCATTTTTTAAGTATTTACACCTAAATATTAACCCAGCTTTACCCGATAATGTGGCATAACATGTCACCAATTGGAAATGTCCAATGCTTTAGTCTAAAATAAATATATTTGTTGCATAACTTAGGTCAAATTACGTAAGTTAAATAAGTCTTTTGGTTTCACATTGAATACAATCTCCTGGGTGAATGTTCTGTGTGCATTTGATTCATCCGTCCATCCTCGACTTATAGCTCTTCATAGACCTCCTCCTTAACTCTCGTCATACTTACCACATCCACGAGATCGCCTAACAATTAACACAAATATATGACGGCTTATATAGGGCGGCTGTGGCTCAGTAGATGGATAGTCTTCCTCCAATCTGAAGGTTGGAGGTTCGATCCCCAGCCCAACATGTTGATGTATCCTTGAGCAAGATAATTAACCCGAAACGTCTCCGATTGGCCAACGGTGTGTGAATGTTAGCTTCCTTGAGCAGCTGCATCTTGTATGGCAGCCTGTAGGTTAATAATACCAATGTTATATCTAAATGTGCCTTTAGGGGTTCCAAAGACTTGAAACAAATATAGTCCACCTACCAATCAGATGCAAGCATAAATAAACGACTAGATAACAACTTATATGATAATAACCTCGCCTTTCAAAATACCCCAAGCTAAGTAGAGTTTTTTAATAGGGGGACCAAATCTTCCATTTCGCCCAAAGCTGGGTGTCAGATGTTTCACCGCTTGTCCGTTATTGTCATGAGGCGCGTTCACAACCGCAGTACTTTTCCCACTTTAGTTCCGATGTAGTTCCGAAATGTTGCGTTCACACCAAAGAGAGCCGGAACTAAAGGACTTTCGTGGGAGAAAAAGGTTCCTGTGTCTGATTGGCTGGGCGGATTGCAAACCACGCCCCGTAAAACTCTGAAAAGTTTTGTGAAGCCGCCATATTATTATCCTCGCATTAGCATTATTAGCATTAGTATTATCCCAGCGCAGAAACGCAGAGAGACTAACTTATGGCAACACAAAAAAAACATGGGAGCGGTGGAGATGAGGAGGTGTCGGCGTTCTGGCGATTTACTCGGAAGCCTTCCCAACTCCGGGGACTTCCGGCCGGGGACTTTGGGCTGCAGTATACGCCGTGAAGTGGTTTGCGGCCTGCCAGTAAAACCCAAAGCAGAAGAAGAAGAAGTGACGTCAGTGGCTTCATTTGACTAATCCTCCCTCAGGGACTTTTTCCGGTGTGAACGCGATCTGAATTTAGTTCATAGAACTCTAAGTTCTCATGAACTAAGTTCTCATGAACCTTTGTGGGAAAAGTACCGCAGTGTGAAAGCGCCTATTGTTTGTGATGGATGACCTCAGGCTTTGCTTATCCCTCTGCTCTCAGCTGCTAAACTCACACACACACAATACAAAATGCATCAGGGAGACGGTGTACATTGAATTGGCTTGTGGTGGAATGTGCCATCTATCTCAAACTTGCCTTGCGATAATGTGGGGTCTGTCGAAGCACATGTATTCCAATTTTGAGGACGAAACTGGTCTTTTTTGATAGCTTGTGCTTCTCTCCTGTGGCTCCATGGAGGTTCTTGTATGCAGAGTGCTACATCTCGCCATTTTTCAGTTGCCGTATTGAATTTCTTCCAGTATGTTTGTCTGTAAAGCGTTCCTTCATCTCCCTTTCCTTCACTCCACTGGGAGCAGAGAATCTGTGTGTGGAGGGTTTGCCATGGCCTGTCAATCAAAGCTAGAGCTGCATAACTGTGGTGGAAATGTTTTTCTTGCCGGTCTCCTGCAGAGACACACATCCTACTCAGGTCGAGATATGCATACACGTGGATTCACCGAGGCATGTAACACTTATGCCGTCAGGTGTGAAAAAGACTTCATTCCCTAAAGCATTTTTCCAGAAACACCTTGATTGGCCTGCCATTCCCAGAGATATGTTCACCACTCTCACACACACACACACACACACTCACACACACACACACACAAACAATATGAACACGTCTTGGGTACAGCAGATCGAGGCAGCGCCAGCCATCAATCACAGCCCTCTAGTGTTCCACCCCACTGTCATCATCCAATTACTAACCCTCGAAGCCATGAATCAACCAATCAGCAGCGGCCGGAGGCTGTCCGAATATTGCTCTGCTCCTGCTGACAAGAACTACGCTGGACGGAAGAAAATTAGACAAAAGGAGTGCAATACACCTTTTTTTGTCATACGAAACCTTTGCAAATATGTCTTTCTAAGGAGGAGTTTGAAGGTCAAAACATTGACCAATCACAACAGAGCCGGCCGGATAACCAATCAGAGCAGACTGGGCTCTGGTTTCAGACAGAGGGTGAAAAGAAGCCCAGACAGTATGAGAACAATAAAGATTTGTTTGAACATTAAAGCATGGAGACAGTAGAGACACTACATGCTGATATACACCTGAACATCAGCAGGAGAGGACTCTTTAAAGTAGAGACACTACACACTGATATACACCTGAACATCAGCAGGAGAGGACTCTTTAAAGTAGAGACACTACACACTGATATACACCTGAACATCAGCAGGAGAGAACTCTTTAAAGTAGAGACACTACATACTGATATACACCTGAACATCAGCAGGAGAGGACTCTTTAAAGTAGAGACACTACATACTGATATACACCTGAACATCAGCAGGAGGGGACTCTTTAAAGTAGAGACACTACATACTGATATACACCTGAACATCAGCAGGAGAGGACTCTTTAAAGTAGAGACACTACATACTGATATACACCTGAACATCAGCAGGAGAGGACTCTTTAAAGTAGAGACACTACATACTGATATACACCTGAACATCAGCAGGAGAGGACTCTTTAAAGTAGAGACACTACATACTGATATACACCTGAACATCAGCAGGAGAGGACTCTTTAAAGTAGAGACACTACATACTGATAGACACCTGACATATATTAGCATGATGTGTCCTCTTTAAGAAAGCTGATATATATTAATATAACATAGATTCTAATTCCCTCACCCACTCTTCTTGTGATGCTACCGTCTATTGTTACCCTTCTCTGCACCCACAGCTTAAGTGAAGTGAAATGTTTTATATGCTTTCACAGGAGCAGCAGCGCTGAGTACCCTCCCATTAATGCTGACGCGGCGTCGCCGTGGATTCCACCGTGCGGCCTTCAGAGGTGCTTCATCAAGTCGAGACTCTCACAGACTCTCAGAGACAGTTAGTGACGCTGAAGTCTACACTGAGGGTGTCTTTATGCAACACTTTATCCCTGGTGAGAGCCTCCGCTGGCCCGCTGTCACTCACAGAGGGAGTATTGATACACATTTAACATCCGTCACCAGCTGTGTGCTTAGAAGTGTTTGACAGTGTATCGCTAATGGCCTTACACATGCTCCGACCACGTGTGTGACAGAAATAGACGGACGAAAGACATTAAATCCCCAATTACGTGTCTTTCAAATCTGATGATATATAATTGTCTTCATGTGATTGGCAGGGAAATTAAGTCTTTTGCTTTTTACCATGTCAACACGGACTGTACCGTTTTCATTTGCCTTTGTTTTTCTGACGGACCCAGTAAAATGTAAAACCACATTCACACACACATCCTGTGAATAACATGCAGTAAAGAATGCATGCAAAGCACACCTCACATCAGTTGTTTGCAGTTTTAATGCCTGCTCTTCACAACCTTGGTCTGCAACTGCATGCACAGAGCTTACGATTGAAATACATTTAGAAATACACACATGTCATGCTAATCAAATGGAGATGAAAGTAATCCATGAAACTGTGCACAGATTCATGTTTTTGTCTTTATCAAGCAGCAAATTCCGATGCTGAGAAATGGTGTCGATAAGGAGGTGCTAAAAAAACATTTCATCGGATTGCCACGTGAGACTGGACCCCAAAAGTAAGAAAGAAGGCCCACGGAGGGAAAGATAATGCCCACTTTCTTATTCCAACTACCATTTTGGATTCTGAAAATATCAGAAGTGGGTTCAGCGTCCTTAGTAACCCCCAACACCACTCCAATATTGTCCCAATCGGCCAAGCCATTTTAGAGCTATTGTCCATATACTGTAGGCCAGTGGCGAACCGTGGCTATCACAACTGGACCTTCTGTAGACACACACACCCGCCGCCACCGCCGCCCGCCTCCCCCCCAGCCGTTATAACATCCGTCTTTTCACTGACTTGTCGTCTTGAAAAGGGTACTCACAACAATTCCTCAACAACTTCATCTCCACCTGTTGCTCTTTTCTTTTCAACGTTAAAAACAATAAAACGGCACGAATTGCTTCGTCGCATTCTAGATCCTCTGTCTCGAGCCAGTTAACTAGCGGGCCTTCTAGAACACCCTGGAACCGAGGGGAACTCTGAAAGAACACGCCCACTGGCTACAGATCAATATCTGATTGGACTGACAGTTTGATCAACCAAACGCTCTCATTCAGTGCAACGGCCAGGGCATTCGATCAAGGATGTAGAATACCTTGTTGAAGGATATCCTACCCAGAGACCCAGAACAAGATCTGATTGGTTGCTTTCTTTTCTAACACAAACCCACTGAAATGCGTAGAGCATGGTCCGAGAAGGACAAACAAATCAACGTAACACTGTAATATTACAGATCAACAACACGGATACCATTCTCATTTATTCATTTATTACATTTTATTTATATAATCAAATCGATTTTTGTTTGTTTTATCTGAGTGTTCCAGGGTGTTCTCTGAACACCTTGAAGGCCCTGACGGTTCGCCACCGCTGTAGGCTACATTGCTAACTAATGCTAATTAACGCAACTAATGCTAATTGTGCAGATCGGCCATATGCAAGATAGCATCCGGCAGCTTTTAATTGGCTGGAGATCCTTGCTAAATATTTCGAGCATAAAACTCAAGTGTACTGAACGTTTTCCCGGGTTTTGGTTTGTCTCCGTTTAATATTTGGGCTTATTCTTTTTAAGCCTTTGATATCACTTTTGCTGTTTTCCTTGATTTCTGATTAATTTGAGAAGTGTTGTTGTTTTTCTGCTGTAGAAAGTTTCTCTTAGTGCAGAGGTGTCAAACTCAAGGCCCGGGGGCCAAATCCAGCCCGCGACTTCATTGTATGTGGCCCGCAAGAGCTTGCAAAGAATATAATACGTTTATCATACGGTTACATGCTACTTTACAGTATATCTATATATGTTCATTTTAATTAATTTCTTATTTTATATTATATATTTTTTTTTTTATCTTTGATTTATCCTTAATTTTATTAATCTGTGCTGTCCTGTTTTTTCAATCTTACCCTGTTGCTGTTAAACCACTTAATTTCCCCACGGGGATTAATAAAATTCCATTTTTATCTTATTTTATTTTACAGAAGCACATTGCCCTTAAACTACATGTCCCACAATGCATCTCATGTTGTGACATGCGCACTGAAGAGACTTGCAATGATTTGCCCTAGACTTCTGCTTTCAGACGTAGTTAATTATGAAGTTATTACCCCTATCCAATAATAATCCAATGCAGAGGCAATACTATAATATAATACATTATTTCATGTATATTATATATGTATATTTATATAGTTACAACCGGCCCTATAATGCTAATGTGGCCCACGATGAAATTGAGTTTGTCACCCCTGCCTTAGTGTCTTTTTCCAATGTGAGTTTTGAATATTCAAATTGGAATATGGACCGCAAAGTCTAAACGATTGATTTTTGTTCATCCTTTGGAAACGTTCTGAAATCGTTCATGCACCAACCTTTTTCCAAATGACATTGCAGTGCATATTTGCTATTGAGAGAAGAAGCTTGTACGTAAGTGGGCTACTTTAATGCATCATACATAAGAGAGCATTTTGTCCTTTCTTCAGGGCTGAGAGAAATAGACGTTGCCATTATCTAGTCATGATTGCTGGGTAATCCATCTAACCATCTATTTTCCACTTATCAGGGTCTGCATTGGAGCGGTGGCCAATAAAGCAAAGTAAACCAGACACATTGAACACAAAGATAACCAGAAGTGCTTTATAGATTACCAATGTTAGAGCACATGTAAACAGGCAATCAGCTGATTGATACGAAGTCACTATTTTCTCAAGTCTAAGTGCTTCTGGCAATTAGTTCCATGTGAAGACTCTTGTGACAAAGTCAACCATGGAGCCCCCTCTTCTCTCAGGGCTTTGGTCTGTAAGGTGTATGTTGAAGAAGTGGTACCAGCGACTTCTTCTATTGGCTAAGTCTGCAAGGACATGAGTGCCAGTAGCCAGTCATGCTGAAAGCCACATAGTGAGAACTGCCACTATTAAGAGATAAGCTTATTGAGGCAGAGGCAAAACGCTTTGAAAAAAGATAGCTTTAGCTTCACTAAAACTTCAGCATACATTCAGCTTAATTGACTTGTTCCCGTAGGTAGATGGTTGGTTAGCAGTACAAAGAGAAGATATCCATTGTGCTTTTTCTACACATTGGGACTATTAACTTCTGGCCAGAATGAAGGAAGCTACTTTCAGTGTGCGGCAAGTCATTGTGTGACATAACCTCTGTAACCTCACAGGGAGTATGCAATCATATTTACAACATTATTTTGTAGAGATGAGGGATTTATTTGTAATCCCGTTGATGATAGGGTCGCCTTCATACGGTGACCGACAGGTGCAAACATGCTTCAGCGGCCCAAAACACTTCAATTAGGAGAAGTGTGCGTCAACCTCAGAAACAATAGTAACTAAATGTTTAGTCGATATATTCAAAATGTCTAGGCATAGGCGGATTTTGCGGAGGAGCATTGCCCCCCCTAGTGGCTGAAATATGTTACAGCATTACTACGTCAAACTGTTCCAATAGAAATATTTCGTATACCAATATTTTAATAAGGTAGGACACTGGTTAATAATATTATAGCGTGTTCGAGTAACCAAGGGATGTAGTAGTTATCAAATATGTATAAGATGTGCACAGTTATGATAAGTTGTACAGTTATGATAAGTTGCACTGTTGTTGGGGGGAGAGACCGCCCCTTCCATATGACTGTGTGTACGGCGGGCATGGAAAAGTCATACTCAGTGCGGTGAGCGCTGACTTTATTGCTACTGTATCCGTAGCACCCCACGCGATAGTTGTGACCAGGGTTTCCGTTAGCCGGTAATTACCGGTTTTAGGCTGGTCAAATTGAATAAAACCCGGTAAATTCAATACCTGCCGGTCAAAATATCTCGATGCTCCGATCGATCGGCCGCCCATCATTATCGGCCGATATTCACTCTTAATAGTTTGATCGGTGCTCTGTATAAAGGCCGATCAGGAGAGCTGGATCTGATCCATATGGACATAACGCAAGTGAAGTGTAACCGGACACGAGAGAGATCAGATCAGCTGCTGCATAATCCCCTGAAGCCCCGCCCACTGTTTAGCGAGCTGCATGAGAAACTGACGTGCTGTCAGGAGAGAGAGGGGGAAAGGGAGGATCCGTTTCTCCCGTGTTATTATTCAAAGTTAATTTAAACTTTTGAATAATGTACTTCATCTACTGCAAGTAGTTTGTTTGAATGTAATAATTATGTTGTTTGTTGTTGGCGGAATCATTTATTGAAAAATTAATCTGAATTGTTCCGATCTGTTACGATTATAAACCTGAAGCAATATAAAAATGACTCCCATTAACTGAGTTTTAAACATCAGCATATCCGGTCCTAGTCCGGTAATTACCTGCTAACGGAAACTCTGCTACACAACTCTTATCATCATTATTGAAACATGACCGGTACGTTTCAAATTTGTCCGGTAAAATAAATTCTGTCCGGACATTTGACCGGCGAGAAAAAATCCTAGCGGAAACCCTGGTTGGGACGTCAGTAAAACGGTCGTCCAGCTTTATAATCCTGAACGTCACAAAGCATTTAGTATTTTAAAGCGTTTTGTTTATGCAGGGCTTTTAGTAAACACTCCTCATATTCCTTCAAGTTGGTGAACGGTTTTTAAATGCTTCATTGGTATGTGTAGCGCTTGTGAAGCTGCACCGTGTCTCTCCTTAATGGAAGTGTTGTGGGCCGTTGTAACGCATCTGCAGCTGTCGGCCACCATGCATTAATCTCCCTGAGGTAGAACCAAGTCATTAGCTAAACATTTCTGCCCTGAGTTTCACTTCTTGAAACACATATTGGCTTTTTTCTTTTACAAGAGGTTGTTACCATATGTTACCTGAGAGGAAGACTGCAGGGAGAATCTTGATGATGGGGGGGATTTGAAAGCAAACATTTGATCTGAGTTTCCTTTTATTTGTATCACAGCTACAATCCTTCTGATATGAAGCATAGAAACCATCTGAAACCAAACTTTGGTGATAACGCTGTTGATTACAAGTTTGCATATCGTCTTATTTATTCACGGCCTACAAAGACACCTACACATCCGACCATATGTTCTTGTAAGAAAGTATTTAAAATCATAGAAGTTATCAAAAGCAGTATCTTAAACAAGCACACCGTATCAAGGTGTGAATAACCCTCCAAGGATAACTTCAGAAACTTCCAGAAGAAAAATTCAGCCTTTGATACGAGCGACGACACATTTCAAAACCACACAGCAAGCCCGGTTTCTTTTGACTTTCCACCGCGAGAAACTTCAATGAGGAGAGTAAAAAGGTGCTTTGCAGCCTCCGAGGGAGGTGGGGAGTACGAACAGGAGGGAAGAAGTCTCTAATAAAGCTGAAGTGAAGGAGAATGAGGGATGCGGCATTAAAGGCAAGAAGAAGAACATATCAGAATGAACCCTGTGGGAAGCGGCTGTATACCTCCTCGGGCTAAAAGAGAGGTAATGTGGGAAACGAGAGGCAAAGTCTGAAAGCAAACATAAAAGGAGAACAACGTGACATTTGGATATTTAAAAAAAACTGTTCCTTCTTTTCAAATTGCCTAATGAACACTCAGGGATCACCAACTACATCTGTCCAAGGGCCGAAATGTAACTAAGAGACACTATCGTGGGCCAGCGACTTTTATATAGCCCAGAATTTATAAATAGTATTCAGATTACTTTTGGAATACTT
Organism: Chaenocephalus aceratus; assembly: GCA_023974075.1. Lineage (NCBI taxonomy): Eukaryota > Metazoa > Chordata > Actinopteri > Perciformes > Channichthyidae > Chaenocephalus > Chaenocephalus aceratus. Next base: position 108,728 of record JAMFTG010000042.1, on the reverse strand, counting down.
TCTTTTTCCATAAAAGATGTTTTGGTGAACAGGAGACACTTATTTTACTGTTTTCATGGCTTATTCAAGAACTCAAACACAACATATTGGTGTCCTTCTGGACAGCTCTCTCATCTGCACCCCACATACAAAACATCACCCGGACTGCATTCTTCTTTTAAAACCTTTCCTTGGAATATGTTATGCATTGTGAGGTGTCCTTGGGTGCTTTGAAAGGCACCCCTAGATAGAATGAATTATCATTATTATTTATTATCTGAAACGATGTAATAACTTTTAAAACTTTTTCCAGTCACTTGCCCCATGCATTCAGCAGCAGCAGGCCATTCACTTTGATTTGAAATGTCATCATTTCGACAATAAATAAATGCTACATAAACGTTATCTTGCACATTTTATCTAACCATCTCCATTTCTAACTTTCAATATATTTAAAAAGAGATCTCACTGCGTGCGGGGGCGGGGCCTCACAGACACGCTGCATCTCTCTCGCTCACAGACACGCTGCAGCGCTGTGCAGTGTGCACACAGTTCTGCCGGTAATGAATATTACATTTTGTGAGGAAACCTTTCCACCAATAATTCCAATAAGTATTCCAAAATGTATTCACTTCAGGTTTACGAAAGTAACTGTAATCAGATTATTCGTTTTTCAAATGTAACGCCAGCTGAACACAGTTAGCCTACTTGATTTTTGTATTCTGATTACGTAACGCCGTTATGTATTCCGTTACAAACCCAGCCCTGCTTCTAGGCTACTCTCCCGCAGCTCCAGCCTCTCTGTTGGACTCTGTCGCAGCGGGGCTACTGCTGTGGTGCGGAGCGCATTAACCAGACTCTTCACAACGAAGGATCACTTCTTCTTCAGGGGAGGGAAGGTTTCGCAGTACGCAGTCTACTGTCCCGCAGCTGCTGCCTCTCTGTTGGACTCCGGTACTGCTGTTGGACTCCGGTACCTTACTCACGAGACGTTGTAAACAAAGAAATGGGTGGGGGGCGAACGCACGCAAGTAACCACTCTGCCAACGCCACAGTCAAAACCGTCGTGCGGGCCGGATGAGAATGTCTGGCGGGCCGGATGTGGCCCGCGGGCCGCCAGTTGGTGGTCACTGACCGAGAGGCTTGCTGTTCTAATATAATCCCACATACACACTGTCATGCAAACACACGAAGCGGTAGAAGATCTGAAGTTTCATTGTACTGTTCATTGTTCTCTGTGGATGAACTATGCTTTAGATTGTGGAGCGCTGCAGGGACAGTCGATAGGAAACCTGGGTGAGAAACGGGTTGGACCAAAAAAAGGAATAGGAAGAAGAAGGATGGGAACAGGAAGAAGGGGAACGGGAGGGTATCAAGGAGAAGCTGTGGAAGTAGAGGTGGACAAATGGGCTTTAAGGACCATAACTATCGAGCGATAGAACTATTACAAAGCACTTATATACTAACAAAGGACTGGCTTACCTAAAGCCAGTTGAGTAGCACTTGAAATGCTTGGCTCTTTGAAACCTGATGTACTTATATGATTCTGTTTTCTTCAGGTTGTGTCTTCCTGGTCGAATGTACTTATTGTAAGTCGCTTTGGATAAAAGCGTCAGCTAAATGCAATATAATAATAATAAAGAGAGACATTAAAGTGAATGGATGGAGATAAGGAGGACATGAAGGGGAGAGGCAGACAGGACTACGAAGTGTTAGAAATTAAAATCAATGTTTTGATGGCATAATGTAGCTTAAACATACCGTCAGTTTAAATGCTGTTTTATACTGAAAAACTAGAAGTTCTCGCGCACAATGTCTGATATTAAGCTTTTATTCAGAAAAACCTTCATCTCCGGTTAGCATTTAGCATGTGGCTAATATTCCTTTCCCTATAGGTGAATTTTTCGAAGTGAAATGACACGGAGTGATGCACACCGAAACCTACTGATTTTAACACTACAACTATAAACGTTGAGATATTATTATTGCTGAATATTAAAAATGAAGGTACAGTTTATTTTAATAAGTTTTGTTTACAGACGTGGGTAGCATATGACAACACCCGGGACTACCGTAAATGATAACTGTAAGTATTTCCAGTGTTTTTAAAGTATTGAATTACAGCGTTAACATGTATTACATATAAAGTTATGAAAGAGATAAGGAGGAGAAAAGGCATGTGGAAGTAAGCAATGAATGTAAAATGTCGAAATCCTCTGTTTAACGCAATATCGGACACAGAAGACCGAGGGGGGAAGTCCCCTACGTCACTACAGCTCCCAGAGAGGAGGAGCGAGCAGCCAGCAAGCGGGAAGGACGAATGTGTGGAGAGCCTCTTCTGCACGGCGGCCACTGCGAGAGGGAGCTTTTTCTTGCTCTCCTCTCTGAACCATCTTCTGCTTGTAACATTACCCGCGCCATTTTAATTACCCATTTGAACCTTCTCAGAGACTCCATTGGTCTCTTTATTTAAAGCAGTGCTTCTCAAACTTTTTCATACCAAGGACCACTTAACCAATAAAAAAACACTCGCGGACCACCTAACTCCACAAATATCCAAAATCACATCGGTTTTCTAGAACAGATTACAAATCGCTTGACAATGGGACACACAAGTGGCAACATGTGTGACGAAGGTGTTTATCTGGGCTATATCATGCAATTTAAAGTGAAACTTAAGCTCGCTCCATTGCGGAGATATTCCCGCGAGAGTGCGGAAAAACTCTAATTAATTAATTTATGTAAAATGTGAAATGTTACAAATATACTCACGAACCACTAGGGGGCGCTCACGGACCACCAGTGGTCCGCGGACCACACTTTGAGAAGCACTGTTTTAAAGCTTCTCTCCTGGACGCGAGAATAACGAACAAAGCTATCAAAAGTGAGAATAAATCAGCTGATAAAGGTGAAAAGGGATGAAACAGTAGGAGTGTTGGTGTTTGCTTTATCAAGATTCTATCTCTTACCATTAAGTTTGAGACTGTCGTCAAGAAATAAGCAACATTTGAATACCTCAAACTACCTACGTCTTACTCTCTTACAAAACGACATACCTATACAACTAAACTGCATTCTCATTTAATGTATTAGAGAAACGTATCTTCTCCTGGATCAGGGTGACAGTTTCCAACACGAGGTTAACTTTTGGTAAATCTAAATGATTGGCCATAAAACAATAGAGCTTGTTCACGTTTACGCTGTAAATCGTCTCTCACTGACGTTGTGTTTCTATGGAGGAAGCCCTACTCTCTGGGGCAACAAGTCCTCCAACTCATACGACCAAATGGGTCGATTGTTCAAGCGCTTAAAGGTGGGGTAGGTAAGTTTCAGAAACCGGCTCGAGATACACTTGTTGTTATATTCCATGGAATGCTCTTAACATCCCGATAGCACTGAATATCTGAAGTGCTTTGACAACAGATCCATAAAAAAATTTCATCTGTAGAAGCCGTAGTTCTGTAAAAAGTACAACCAATTGGATGGCCTCCCTGCCTGTCAGCCTTCCATCGGGGCACACACTGATCTCGTGCCCTCATTGGTCATGTGCGCGTTCGTGTGTGTTGGGGGAGGGGCTCTGTGAGGAAGTGGCAGATTTTCTCCGGTTGTGTATTTTCAAATTCTAGCGATCTCGAGCCGGTTTTCTCAAACTTACCTACCCCACCTTTAATACGACTTATAATAATAATAATAATAATAATAATAATAATAATAATAGCTTTGATTTATATAGCGCCTTTCAAGGGACCCAAGGTCGCTTTACAAGTAGTAAAAACTATAATTACGTTTTAAAGTTGTTGACCTCGAGTGCTCCCGTTGAATGCAAACGTTACAGAGGGTTGTTTATTCACAAATAACCCTCTCTGTAAAATCCTAAATTGTAGGATAGTTTGGCCATTAAAACGCTTTATGATTAGATTTCTAGCGAGAAGTATATATTGTACTTTTAGAATCCACGTCCAGTCGATATGTAGGATCTATAGTTTGATAGATATTACGAAGATGATTTGAGGCATGCGGCAGCCTCCATGTACATTTACGGGTTGAAAACAGTATTTCCGGTCTCGCCGTTTTCATAATAAAACCAATGATCAAATGATGTAACCGTGATATCTGCAGTACTCATCCACTAAAAAACATCAGTTTATCCTAGTTAATTATACGACATGAATTGGTTTAAATTGTGTACAATGCTTTTTGTGTTTTTCCCATAGGTTTTTCTCTTTCGATTCTGAGAGACACATTTCTTTTTTCAGAGGTTTTGATTGGCTAAAATCACGCCGCAATGCACGTCGGGATATGGTGTTTATGAAATCGGAAAACATTTTTAAAAAAAATAATAATACTTTATTCCGAATCTTGCTTTTCTCTTTGGAAGTCATCACATACCGGCATTGCAATACACGGTTCGGCTGCATTAAATATTACATATCTGCCGTAGATATTTATTTATAGAGCCCTGATCAGAAGACCTTTTGACAAACTGGAAGAGATGCCGCCAAAACTGAATACGTGACGTGGACCATAAATATATCAACAATTAAACAACATCTTCCATTTCTTTTCACACAATACGTCTCCTTGCAGTATCAACACTAATTCGGCTGACTTTTATATTTGATCCAATTAGTAGATATTCTGTATTTACACCATAACGGTGCACAGCTGATAGAAAGGGACTTTTTGTAGTTTTTAAAGATATTACTGATTTTCTGAACTACCTTTCCAACTCCTCGTGCAGTTGACTGTTACGGCCCCTACACACGGCGGCGTGCGTTGCCGCTTCAACGCTTCTGCCCATTCACTTTGAATGGGGTGACGTCACGATTCGCCGAACTGCATTGTGGGAGCAAAGCGTAGCTTCTCTCGCGGTGCTCGCTGCAAAAGTAGAGCAATGTTCTACTTTTGCCGCCTCGACGGAGGCGTCAGCCAATCAAATCCCTCGTATGTAAATCTGACAGTACAAGCACTAGCCAATCAAACCGGGTGTATGTTGGGAGAGCCAGACCGCAGTTATTTCCCATATGTCAACAAAAGGAGGAGAGAATGATCGTGGCGGTAGGGAATCACCCGGTAACTCTATGACCAGTCCCTCTTTACATACAGGGATACAAACCGGAGGAGCCAGGCATGACAAGTGCATGTTTCAGGCATATCAATGAACAACAGGAGGGGTCACAGACATAAGACCAGCTGTCATGTGGGTATATTAATGCTGCCCATTATGGACACAAGCAATTGTCACCCATGTATTAATTATATGTTTTAAATTTGATAACACCAATGTGTTTCGTGTCCCTAAACCTCCAGGGATGTACACAGTTTAATACTGGCAACTTCTAATTGTGGGAAAAACGAAAACGTCTTTTAAAACTACAATTCCCAGTAGAGACGTGCCATAGAACATGTTGCGAAACACACAATAGCCAGCATGTGTAGTTCCGGGGGGGAGGGCTGGGCTGGACCCGGGGGCTGAAGCCGGGGGCTGGACCCGTCCAAGTCCAGTTTTGGAAAGTCTGCCGTGGTTCCATTCCATTTCAAAGAGCTGTTTGACGCTCGGCGTAACCTTGTCGCACTGCCACTCCAACATCCAATCACAGAGCTTGAGGGCTAATCCCGGGGTTTGTAAAGCAAGGTGGATGTTGTAGTCCCAAACGATAGCTGGGGATTCTGGGTAGTGTAGTGCCTTCGGAAACTGTAGTGTCTAAACTCCGAAAAAACTCTTTGTTTCTTCTCCGAATCGAAGGTTAAAAACACAAAAGCATTGTACACAATTTAAACCAATCCATATTGTGTAATTAACAAGGATAAACTGATGTTTTTTAGTGGATGAGTAATGGAGATATCACTGCGTAATCATTTGACAGTGAGGGGAATACTTCCGGTTTTATTATGAAAACTTCGAGAGCGGAAAAACTGTTTTCACCCCACGCTAACTTTACATGGAAGCTGCCCCATATACACGTTCTCCTGGCGAGACCTCAAATCATCTTCGTATATCTATCAAACTGTAGATCCTACACATCCGACTGGACGTAGGATTATAAAAGTACAATATACACTTCTCGCTAGAAATCTAATAAAAAAGCATTTTAATGGCCAAACTATTCCACAATTTAGGATTTTCCAGAGAGGGTTATTTGTGAATAAACGACCCTCCGGAGCCTTTGTGATCGACAGGAGCATGTTGTTTCTTACCGCGACCACTAGAGGTGCTACACTTTAAAACGTGACTCTGGGTCGTATTAAGCTGCTGAACAATCGACCTATATGGTCGTTTTTTGTAGGACAGGCTGCTCTGGGGGGACGTTACCATGACAAAGAAACTTAACACCACATCACGTATCAAGTGAATGCAGCTCTACAGTTAGGGTAGGATAAGAAATGAATGTTTCGTTGTTAGGGTTAGGAAGTTGCAAACGGAAAAATGTACATGGAAACCTGGAAAATCTGCTTTATGAAAGTCCTGTTGGATTTACCCATCTATTTACCCGACCTCGTCTTCATTCAGACTTCTAAAGACTTTGATTTGAAATGTAAGAGTGTACTTCTAACTAAAGGCAACAGAGATTCATTATATGTATTAAGTTATACAGTTCATCTGCAATACCCTGCTTGCAAAGACGACCTATACAGGTTTTTTTTAGGGAGGGCGGTCTCTGAAAATCAATGTAAAAAATAAGCATTTACCGTCTTCATCAGAAGATAGTTCTTTGTCAAGTTGCCGTTGACAGAAAGTCATTCAGATGTGATTTTAAACTTATACAACGCTGGCCAGTACTGGAGTTGATTAAGGTCCTGAAGCAAATTCAGAAGTGAGGAATCAGAGGGTGGTAAGATAGATGAAGGAGATAGGAGAGGATAAGTAGGACATTAGGGAGAAAGGGAAAGGGCGTCAGGGTGGTATTATATGGAGAAGAAGAGGGATGAAATGAGAGGGAAGGATTATTGGATTTTTGATAAAAAGAAAAATGAAGCAGGATCTGAAGAGAGAGCTCAGCAGGGGGTGAGAGGGAGATGAGGAGGGGGGGTCAAGGGGAAAGACAGTCTGAAGAAGGGCAGGAGGAAGAGTGGAGGAAGACGAGGAGAATCTCAAGCTCGCCGATCCTGGGTTCAGCCGGTCGTCATGGTAACAGCAGCAAGGCGAGTCTCTCACTCACTCACTCAGAGATTGTGGCCGTTTCTCAATCTCGAGGATTCTGGCTTCCAAGCCAATATTTCAAGGATGCTACGTCATCGAGTGCCGCCGAAGGGCTGTTCCAATTTCCAGCATACTTGGAATTCCACCGAGGGCCGCGTCCTTGGTTTGGGGGAAATGTCGAGGCTGCACATGGGTAGACTTCGCGTCCTTAAAATCCCCACAATGCTTTGCGCACGGACCAATTTCAAAAACCCTTGCAGGAGAATGGCTGAACCGACGCAGCACACATTTAAATGTAAGTATGTAGTGGCGTAGAACATGTGTTGGTAAATATGTTACATTTGTTTGTTATCACCAAAATGTGTTTTGTGAAAGTAAAGCAAGTTCATAATTAGATAGACATTGTGAGGTATTTCTTTTCGGTACAGTTTATGTTGAAACCGTTAGAGAGAGTGGCACACTTGTTAGCCTGTTCCATTCTTCTTCGTTTTCGTCTTCGCTCCGAAGCCGTGGCTTGGAAGCATACTTGGAAGTACGCGACTACCAAGCCAGCATCCTCGCGATTGAGAAACACCCAGATAGTTGACAGGTGATCTCAGTCCCTGGTTCCGTTTGTCTTCGTGTTTCTTAAGAAAAATAGTGTGTGTGTGTGTGTGTGTGTGTGTGTGTGTGTGTGTGTGTGTGTGTGTGTGTGTGTGTGTGTGTGTGTGTGTGTGTGTGTGTGTGTGTGTGTGTGTGTGTGTGTGTGTGTGTGTGTGTGTGTGTGTGTGTGTGTGTGTGTGTGTGTGTGTGTGTGTGTGTGTGTGTGTGTGTGTGTGTGTGTGTGTGTGTGTGTGTGTAATATGATTGGAGGAAATCAGATGATTGACAAATAATTTGTGAAAATAAGTTTAATAGATGGATAGATAGTTTACTGATCCAAATTTTGGAAATTATTTCATCACAGAAGCAGGAATGTGTGTTTTGACATTAAAATGCAATACTTCAAATATAAACAAAACAATATAAACTCTTCTGGATACTTAAAATAAAATGTCAAATATACTACAGGGTCCAAAACACGAGAGGACTTCTATGAGAAAGGAGAAACTCAAACTAGCAGTAGCAGCTGATATTTTACCCAAGTATTTGTAATTGAATGGAGTCTGTTCGATATGAATTGAAATGTCATTCAACATTAAATATTCTATTGCATGTATCCTCTTTTCTGTTTATTTACCTCACATGCTTTACATGATCAAATATATTCAACGGTGTCAAGTTGTATTTATGATGTATATTTCACTCTTTTCCTAATTAACTCTAAACGAGGACCCGATCTGACGCCACCGTTTCCTCATGAGCTCTGATCACATGTCTGCTTTCATCTATTCGTTCACACACAGATGTTATTCATGCACTACGGCTTTGTCCCAGCAAGCAACCTGTGCCATGCTCTCATTTCCAACAGAGAGCAGAGCCCAGTGCATTATGGTCCATGAATCAGAATATCTCAGTGGTTTATAGAAGGAAAGAAAAAGGCTTTCACAATAGTGGGGCCAACAGAAATGTATCGAATGAGCCTCATAAAGATGTCCTCAACACGGAAAGAAATTACACAGAAAAAATTGAAATGGGCTTCAGCAGCAGCTCTACGACAAAGTGGAGCAGATTATTAGCTGGGTTTGATGAAGGACACATTTGATGCTTTAACGCTTCTTCTTCAGCTCAGTGTGTATTATATTCCAAGACACTTTGTGCGTTCATCATTCTCCGGAGTTACATTAGCTCACGGTGGTTCTGACTCTTGACCTTCTTATTTACTTGTAATGTTATACTAGCATTATTAATACCTTAAATCCAAACCAACAGATAAGCCAGAACTCTAGGTGTAGTCATGGACTCTGACCTGAGTTTCAACAGTCACATTAAATCAGCCTACTATCACCTAAAGAATATATCTAGGATTAAAAGACTAATGTCACAGCAGGATTTGGAAAAACTTGTCCATGCTTTTATCTTCAGTAGACTCGACTACTGCAATGGTGTCTTCACAGGTCTCACTAAAACATCTATTAGGAAGCTGCAGCTGATTCAGAACGCCGCTGCTCGAGTCCTCACTGACACTAAGAAAGTGGATCACATCACTCCTGTTCTGAAGTCTTTACACTGGCTTCCTGTGTGTCAAAGAGTAGATTTCTAAATACTGCTGCTGGTTTATAAAGCACTGAATGGTTTAGGCCCAAAATACATGTCTGACCTCCTGCTAAACTGATGAAGCATCCAGATCTCTCAGGTCTTCAGGGACTGGTCAGCTTCCTGTCCCCAGAGTCAGAACTAAACACGGAGAAGCAGCGTTCAGTTATTATGCTCCAAACATCTGGAACAAACTCCCAGAAACCTGCAGGTCCGCTGCAACTCTGACTACTTTTAAATCCAGGCTGAAGACTTTTCTTTTTGTCGCTGCTTTTAATTGAACTATTCATATCTTAAACTGCACTGTAACTTTTATCCATGTATTTTTTCTTTTAATATTTATTTTATTAGCTTTTCTTTTTAATGACTGATTTTAAATGCCATTTTCTTAATCTCTTTCGTTTTGTGTAAAGCACTTTGAATTGCCTTGTGTTGAAAAGTGCTATATAAATAAACTTGCCTTGCCTTAAATTGCAGTCTAAATTTGCTCTTAAATGCAGATATTGAAGCATACAACTTGTTACGCCAGCGTTTCTCAAAGTGTGGGGCGCGCCTCGCCATCCTCGCGGGCGGTAGTGGACTGTTACGGCCGGAGCCTCGCAACGGCGGGCCCGCGGCGCTGTGAAAGTCCACCGCCCACCTATGCCAGAGCCAGCGGCCCACCGAAGGCAGAAGCCCACCGGGAAAAGTCCTGAATCTCCCGATGGCCAATCCGAGCCTGCTCACACACACACAACTGAAACCAAAATCATTTACAGACATATGTAAAAATCTCTCCCAACACACACACCACACACACACACACACACACACACACACACACACACACACACACACACACACACACACACACACACACACACACACACACACACACACACACACACACGACAAACTCTTTAGCTGTAATTGATTTTTATAACTGATTGGTATCAAAGGGTGAGTCATTAAATAACACAAACTACCTAACCAGCAGTATACCATCAACAACCCCTGTGTTCTTCAAAGACTGGTGTGATGGCTCGGAAGAAAGTAAAGATAACAGTTTCAGTTCCCTGTTGAAAAAGGTTTGTCTGATGTCAATGTAAAGCAGTGAAAATATACCTTTTATAGCTTACACCTAAACTGGATATAGATTTTTTTAAATGTCTAAAATGTGTTTTGCGACTGCCTATTTCCGAAGCTATGTTTCTACCGTGCTGGTATTCAAGTTGGTGATACATTTGCAAGAGATAAGTACCTCATACAACCCCACTTCAAAACAAATCCAGACTATCCCTTTTAGTAGCCGAAGTGGCTCTTTGAGTCTATGATAGAGCTTTCAGAGGTGCCAAGTAGTAATGTATCCTCTACACCAGGGCAGTGGCGGAGCCAGGACATTTTCAGTGGGGTGGCCAGGATGGAACCAGTGATCATTTTGGGGTGGCATTGAAATCACTATTATATGAACATATCAATACATCTCACTAGAAAATAAGGGGTTATTTAAGGCACCTACAACACACCTCTACATTATTTGGGATTAAGTGGTGGAATAGATCAAATAACATTCAGTATATCTAACTATTTTTTTCGTATTCCCGCACGTATCAACAAAGCTTACATTATACAAATGTGATGCAATCAGTGTTGGGCAACTTACTTTTAAAAAGTAACTAGTAATAGTTATAGTTACTGCTCTCAAAAAAGTAACTAGTTACTTTGTTATTAAATTATAAAAGTAACTAGTAACAAGTTACTTTACTTTAAAAATAATAACAATACAAATACAAGTTGTTGTGTTGTTCTGTGGCACCGTAAGAGAAAAGACAACTCCCCATCATTGTAGCAATTATCATTATGAAATGTAGTGGAACAATAAAACACAAGATATGTGCTGTGCAGCGCTGCTGCTGCTCTCGCTGATACTTGCATCTTCCATTGTGTGTGTGTGTGCTGGTGATGGGCGTTGCCGTGTATGTGTGTGCATTTACTGTGTTAGCAAGTGTTTGTGAGTCTGTGTATTTTCCCCATAAGGCAAGACCCGCCCAACTCTGTCTCTGATTGGCTTACCCTGAAATGTTACCCCCCGCTAACCAATCATCACTCCTCTCTGGTCACTTTCACTTTTCCATGGTAGGCTACTGTGAGAGGACATCGCTGTATTCGCCTGTAAGCTACATCCGCAGGGAGATTCGGTTCAGTTCCATCACATAATGTAACGCACCCATTTAAATCACAGTAACTATAACGGCGTTACTGAATGGGAATAGGTAACTAGTAACGTTATTAGTTACCGCAAAAGGTAGTTGTGTTATTGTAACGCGTTAGTCCCAACACTGAATGCAATACACATACTGTTTAGGTGATCAGCAGCGCTATGAGCTCATTCTCTCAGTGTATCATCAGGAATACAGAGACACACACACATCATTTAAATAAGAGTTTTTAAATTAAATGACAGGTTAAGAATAAACATCTTAAAGTAAATAACAATAAACAATAGCCCTTAACCCGGTAAGGCCCCCAGTAAATGTTTTTGTTTTTTTAAAAGACTACATTTACATAGTCAAAAGGTCCTTTTGTTCAGCCTCACAATGCTATTGGGTAGTAAATGTGTTATAGGTCCTGCCCTCTGGCCATACACGCCAGGGATTTTGGGCCCCACCACCAGGCCCAGGCCACGCCAACCAAGCACAATTGCTGTAACCACACCTCCAGAACCCAACCGGCTCGTTTTTTACATTACATGTCACTTGTTAGACGCTTTTATCGAAAGCGACTAACATACTCAATACTGTGGACAATCCCACAGGCAGCAATTTTGGGGTGAAGTGTCCCAGAGGACACAATGACATGCTGACTGCAGTGGGGTTTGAACCTGCTGTGACCCCCTGATCCCAACACTAAGGCTCTATCCACTGCGCCACATGCCTCATTTATGCTTTAAATAACTCTGTACAGGCTTGCATCTATCTTGTAGTCCAATACTAACTGCACAATATTTACTGACACTGAGCTGTGAAAATATAACACTTATGGGGGGACAGGGCTGCGGAGCCTAGAGATGGATCTGTTGGTCCTGGCACCAGGGGAGGGACGACTGATTTAGTATGAATAGCTGCTAAAAATGTACCTGCATTTATTAAATGTCAGCTGAAAGAGGAGTGACATTAAAAACCTGTATAGATATTAACAGTACTTAATGTCAGCAAAAAAACATAACAATTATTATTTACAATGGACTAAGCGTAGCTAACAGACTCATTTCCACCACACCCACCTCTTCTTTTGAAAACCTGGGTGACATACTGTCGCCCTTTAGTCCCTTTCTCTTGTCTTTCTCTCCTTTCTTTTCTCTTTTGAAAGCCTGACGTTGTGAGTCGTTGAGACATCGCACACACGTAACTACTAGCATCCCTGCTCACATGCTCTCACTCTGATAGAAAGGGCAGGCGGTGCCGCACGGCGTCTGGAGGCAGGACCAAACCATTACATGTAAATAGAAGGGGGTGTACAGAGGCTTTGGATAATTAACTTTTGGAAGAAAATAAGTTAAATGAATTGTACGTTTAGTGAGTACATTATCAATATAACGTCCTATTAATGTTAATTATTGATGAATAATTGCTTACATTTTTTTTTCTTAATGTTCTAAAATAGTTTGGGCCCCCGTGGTGAGGGTGTTTGGGGTGGCCAGGATTCAGCTGGGGGTGACCGTGGCCACTCTCAGCCACCCCCCAGCTCCGCCACTGCACCAGGGGTCGGCAACAGGCGGACCGCCGACCTATAATCAATACATTAATAGGGGATTTCCATTTTGATGGGGCGATTCTATTTTAAACCGCCGCCGACAGGGGGGCGAAAGAGACGAGTGAGCGATACAGGGAGAGAAGCACAGAAGAAGAGACGAGAGAGCGATATAGGGAGAGAAACACAGAAGAAGAGACGAGAGAGCGATACAGGGAGAGAAGCACAGAAGAAGAGACGAGAGAGCGATACAGGGAGAGAAACACAGAAGAAGAGACGAGAGAGCGATACAGGGAGAGAAGCACAGAAGAAGAGACGAGAGAGCGATACAGGGAGAGAAGCACAGAAGAAGAGACGAGAGAGCGATACAGGGAGAGAAACACAGAAGAAGAGACGAGAGAGCGATACAGGGAGAGAAGCACAGAAGAAGAGACGAGAGAGCGATACAGGGAGAGAAGCACAGAAGAAGAGACGAGAGAGCGATACAGGGAGAGAAACACAGAAGAAGAGACAAGAGAGCGATACAGGGAGAGAAACACAGAAGAAGAGACGAGAGAGCGATACAGGGAGAGAAACACGGAAGACGAGACGAGAGCGCGGCAGAGAGAAGCGGAGAGTGAGTGAAGAGAATAATTAGCGATACAGGGAGAGAAACACAGAAGAAGAGACGAGAGAGCGATAACAGGGAGAGAAACACAGAAGAAGAGACGAGAGAGCGATACAGGGAGAGAAGCACAGAAGAAGAGACGAGCGAGCGATACAGGGAGAGAAACACAGAAGAAGAGACGAGAGAGCGATACAGGGAGAGAATCACGGAAGAAGAGACGAGAGAGCGATACAGGGAGAGAAACACAGAAGAAGAGACGAGAGAGCGATACAGGGAGAGAAACACAGAAGAAGAGACGAGAGAGCGATACAGGGAGAGAAACACAGAGAAGAGACGAGAGAGCGGCAGAGAGAAGCGGAGAGGAGAGTGAGTGAAGAGAATAATTAGCGATACAGGGAGAGAAAGACGGAGAGGAGAGTGAACAGGCGAGGAGAGACAAATAATTACACATGGCGCTCTCCAAGAAGAGGAAAGTGAGAACAGAGCTTTAAACCCTGAGTGGACTCGTTCGTGTTCATCCAGTCCACTGGGAGCACAGAGCCAGTCTGTCTCATTTGCTCCGTGGTGCTCATTAAAAGTGCCAAAACGCCGCTATGAGACAAAACACAAAGTGTTTGACCAAACATTCCCCCTCAAGTCAGAACTGAGGTCACAAAACATAAGCAGTCTCAGAGCCCGATATCATCAGTCCACCAGGATCAAAAACTAAATATCGTTCCAGGCTAACCGAGGCTAACCAACGAGCACCTGCATGTGTATGAGAATGGCCCTGACACCATTTCAGCCCAGATTCAAACTCCTGGCAGGACAAGCTCCAGCTCGATTCTCGCACTGAATTTAAAAAAAGTGAGTGAGGGACTGCAATATAAGAGACACTTTAAAACTGTTCAATTGTTATGTGTAAAGACTGATATTCTTCTATAATCGTATGAAACTGTTAACAAAGAAAAGGGAAACTCAAGCTGCTGCTACACTTTATTTTATTTATCTAAAATTAAGCACTTTTAAGATGCACATATTTTCAAAAGCTATTTTATTTATTTTCTCTATTTTATTTTTAAATGCAGCCCGAGAGGAACATTACACATATCCACAGTATTTACTGTATAGTTCAATGTTAATTGACAATAAATAGTTGTTTTTGAATTGTACTTTCTTTATTTGATTGGCAGTCAGTTGCTGATTACATGCAGACGTTGATAAAGCTACAGGCTACTTCAATATATATCACATTAATACATAAAGCAACTTAGACATTTTGATGTTCCGGACCTTTGCATGGGGACATTTTCTCTAACTGGACCTCGTTGAATTTTAGTTGAATACCCCTGCTCTACACAATCTGCTGACTAATGGGAAGGTACAAAAGGTTTTCCAAATAACTTCCACATGAAAAACGATTAGCCATCAATTAAAAGTGGTTGGTAATACAATGCAGACTTTTCAAATCAATCATTGCTTGAATTGTTTTGATCACACAATGTGCGGGTATGAAGACCACTCATTCAATTTGATAAGAAATACAGAAACAAATGGAAATTAGATCAGATCATTTCCATAATGTTTGTCATTATTCTTTAAAGCTTATTTTTAATAAGTAACAAACATCCTGGTCTTCACTATTTAGTTTTAAAATGTAGTCCAATTTTTGGTCATTTTATATTCTGCATTTATGTAATTGAAAAGGTGTATGTAATAAACCTTTGCTCCTATCGACAAGTCCTCCAAATTGAACATAAAAAAAAGTTAGTTTTCTGATCTGATACTATACAGGAAGGCATTGCTTTTTTTTGTGTGGCTTTTGGCACAAAAAACGGGGTTAACCCTCCCGTTGTCTTCGGGTCAAATCTGACCGATTTACTACTTTCATCAATCATAACTTTTTTGTTTTACATTCGATTGCATTCAGGCTTCATGATATCCTTCACAGTCGACATTTGAACATACAATTGCTGATCACCACTTGCATTGAATTCTGGATGATTTAGTCAACTTAGCCATAAAGAAAAGGAATTAGTAACCATCCGGAACAGATCAAACACACACACACACACACACACACACACACACACACCATGTATACATCACTTCAGGGGACATTACATTGACTTACATGCATTTCCTGGAGACTTATCCTAACCTTAACCCTAACCAACACATGCCTAACCCTAACCAAGTCTTCACCCTAAAATTAATGATCCCCCTCATGGGGACCTCCAATTTGTCCCCATAAGGGTCCCACACGTGACTGTGTAAACAGATGTAGGTCCCCACAAGTATAGTAATGCTAGTACACACACACACACACACACACACACTGACCCTCCAGAAAAACGCGATTCTGCGATCGCAGAATGTACCGCTTAATCAGCAAAATGGCGCAGATTTTTAATAGGCCGCATATTTATCAAAAGGCCGCACACTCCCCGCATGTTTCCACACAAAGTTGAGGGGAAAAAAAGTTAACTCGTCTTGATGTGAAGTGATGATGATGATGAGGATGATGATGATGATGATGATGATGATGATGCGACGTCATCAGCTCGCGCATCACAGAAGGTAAACAACACTGTGAACGTGTGGAGCTCACACGAGAGAGAAACGCCACGATGAAACATCTAATCCATCTCATTTACCGACGAACATTTCTGCTAAAGACCGGGCAAAGCAGTTCCCCGCTGTCTCGCACGAAAGTGGGGGGAAACTATTCTGCACCCCGTGCAACTGTGTTGGAGCATAAGAGAACATCGACGGTGACGACCCACTTTGATTCACTCAAAGATTTGAAAATGCTTTCTGCTGCTGCGGACAAGAAAGCCGAACAACTCACGTTCACCGAGGCATCGACCTCCAGAACCCTTTAGAGGGCTGCAAGAAACGAGGTGAGAAGCCTACGAGACTGAAGCTGGTCAGATAACGAACGAGTAAATGAAAACAGAATGAGGCGGAGAAGTGTGTGTGTGTGTGTGTGTGTGAGAGAGAGAGAGAGAGAGAGAGAGAGCGAGAGAGAGAGAGCGAGAGCGAGAGCGAGAGCGAGAGCGAGAGCGAGAGAGAGAGAGAGCTTTATGTGCCCAATCCCCCCATGTAAATCACACCTGGCACACACACACACACACAGAATAATTTGACACATTTCCCGCTCTTATGTGCCCCTCCCCCACATGGATCACACCTGGCACACGCACTACATGTTCAGTGTCTATTCTTTGTATATTTACTGCAGTTGTTCATGTGTACCAGTACTCTGATACAATATGTACAGTTTGAAAGGGTGTTAAATGCAATGTGGTGATGATTAATGGTTTTTGTGTTAATGTAATAGCAGTTAAAACAGGACCGGTCAAATTTGACCGCGAACACCAAAGGGGGGGGGAACGAAGACAACAGGAAGGTTAAGGGACACTTTTGTCAAGGTAAGTAGATATTTGTTATGATAATCACCACTTGGTTAATGTTAGGGTTTTATTATATTCTTCTATCTATACTCCCTGTCAGTATGAAACGGGGGGAAACAATGGTGTCCCATGTTAAAGTCTGAGAACCAACATGTATGAAGAAATAAGTCGGAATAAAACATTGATCCATATAATTTAAAGTATGAAGACTATGTTGGATTTATCTCATTGTTCCTGCTTTGATCTTCAAAAGGTGTGACCTGATCAGATGCCATACAGGAAGACATTGCTGTTTCTTTTCCTCGTGGTTTCGTTGGGGTTTGCAATTAATACCGCTGGTTAGAGGGACCTTTTTTTGTTAAGGTTAAGGGACATTTGTCCTCTTTTCTGACAGGGTTAGATTTAGGGGTTAGGGTAAGGAATCGCTAGAGTCTTAAATAAATCAACCCACAATTACTGTTGATATGAAACAGGGAAAGAACAATGGTGTCAGGGCTTTAATCCTTTGGGGCTTTAATCCTAAATAAGTACAATTCACTCGATGTCCACTTGCTAGAAAAGACTACCCTAAATTCTTCGTGCAATGATGAAAAACGTTTGCCAGTATGTGCTCTGTGATAATCTGGTTGAGGGACGTGGGTGAGGGGAGGCAGTGCCTTACCTGTCTTCATGAAAAGTAAAAAATACAAATATGAATATTTCTCTACTGGTCTGTGCTATAAATGTATTTTCTGTATGCTTTCGATAACTTTTATAGCAAAAATCGCTGAAATGGCATACTTAATGTTCCCATACAGTGAGAGATGTGAGCTGAGGCAGCGACGAGCTGAGCCTCACCTCAGATTGCACAATCCCTCGCAAACTAGGTTGAGCGCATGCATTTGGCACCTGTAGCTATCACTCTGTAAGTCGCCAAGTGTAGAGACTTTACTATGCGTCCTACTTTCCATAGTTTAGATAATGTAGGTAATGTGTGACATATTTAGTCTTGCTGATGTGACATAAAAGCACAGTAAAAATACATAAGGCGAGGCAGACACTACTCTGCCGCACGGAAGGGAGCGTACGTGAGCCCACAGGTTCTTGTTGCTACTGTTATTCTACGCAGCGACGGTAGACGCAAACAACAAGCTAGACTTTTGAAACTAGAGGAAGATAAGGAGACTTTTACAAAAAAGTAAGAGATTGTTGTCCAGAAAGAGAGCATGGACTTCATCTTCAAGTCAAGGTAAGACCACATTTCATTGAAAATGGGATCTTACTAAGAAAGAACAATCCAATATTTAAAGTGGACCTATCATGCTATATTTGAATAATATATTGTAGGGCCATACCTATATAAAACCTGTCTGTGAAGTCTTTTTTTCAAAATACCAAACAGATCCTGCATTTTAGCCATGCCTCATTTCGCTCTATTTGCTCTATTCCAGCCCTGTTTTTGCAAGGGCTGATTCTGTGAATCCAGCGCCACTTACAGGCCTGGCATATCTACAGCGTCTCCAGCGCTTTCGAGCGGTCTCGTGTGAACGGACACGTTCGTGGCCCAACCCCCCATTCCCCTGATAGGTGGAGAGTTGGCCATATAGGCGGAGCTCCCCTTTTCTGACGTCAGAAAAATTCAAATCTGGATCAGCCCCGTTTTTAGAGATGTGGGTACGGAGGAAAAGAGAGGGTTGTGTTTTCTGACACTTGGTGAGTTCCCTGACACATCGGGGACACATATTCATGTAGAAAAGACGTACGTCAGCTGGACCATGGTGATTTGTTGTACAGTATATGAATGCACCTGCCCATTGCCTATGTGCCTCCTACAAGTTAGATGCCGCCTCTCACAGTGCACTGAGATTTGTCACAAATTGTAAAGCACTTACTCATCACTGTACACTGTGTGCCAAGGCAGGTCTGCCTTCACTCTCTGTACGGAGGCTCAGTCACTGGTACACGTTTATCTATAAAGCTTTGTTGGGTAAACTCCCGTATTATATCTGCTCTCTGATAACACAGAGAGTTGCAAGCAGCTATTGTCTGAGGTCACATGATGTAGTATTGTTAGATGTGCCAAGAGCAAGGGCTGTCTTAGGTAAGACAGCTTTTATGTGCAGCTCCACTTGCTTGGAACAATCTTCAGCAAGAATTGAAACTGAGCAATCTCATTCCTCTGCATGTTTTTAAAGCTAGGCTAAATGAAATGCTTGCTGATACAATGGGCACTTGTAAATGTCTATAACTATGTATCCTGTAAATATAATGTATGATGTCCTTTATTGTTTTATGTTTCATGTGGAACCTATATGCTGCAGGTCTCCCTTGAAAAAGAGATCTATGATCTCAAGGGACCAATCTGAATAAATAAAGGTTACAAACAAAAGTGCATTCTGCATGATAGGTCCCCTTTAAATGAAATTACATTTGTGGGTATCCTTTTGTTGAACGGTCTGTTTAAAATTAATCGAAGCATCAGACTAAAAAAGCTTTTGCAAATAACAGAATATTTCGATTAAGATCACAATATAATAATATTTGTAAATCTGACTCACCAGCCGTGAACCTCACGTCACTGCTCTGCGTTAGGGTCTGATAAGTCTCGTTGTGTTTCTGGTTCGAAGACAATTGAGGCTGTGTAGCAATTGTAATCACTTTGTGTTGGTATTGATGACCAACCATATAAAGTGCTCAGATACACGAGAACTGAGAGCCATAGGGGAATAAACCTTGTTGCCTCTCGCAGACGGCAGCATCTTGTATGTTTCTAACATTATTCGTATGGCATGTGACGCTGAACAAAATATTTCATATTCTTTGGAAACATGGCGACTCTTTAATAGAGTGTCTCTCAGCAGGGAGGGCGTCTACAGACCTGCCTGACCCTAAACGCCATTAATCATCCAAGGACCCTCCTCAAAACATTTTCCCACCGGCGCACACGGAGAGGAAAGATGGATTGTGGCTCCAGGAACGGGAACGTGAGCGAACTGCAGAGCGCTGGATCCGGAGAGCCGGGATATCCGAGGCTGACGTTGGCATCTGTGGGAACGTAGCACGAGCCCGCGGGACAGCGGAGAAATGTCAAGAGCGATTATGGGAACAGACGATGCAAAGTGATGTGGGGAGGGAAGCTTTGTGTGAGAGGGGAGAGGGATTTCTGGTTGCTTCTGTATGCGTCATGCCTCACTAACTCGCTGCTCCGCCACCTGCCATCTTGTTTGCCAGCCTGTGCGTGCTCATGCATGTTCATCATATCACTGCCGGTCATACTCTGTGAAGTCACGTCTGTGAGGTTTGTTCATGCAGAAGTAGCGCCTTAGAGAAAAGCCCACCACCTCCTTATTCACAGTTGAGACTTAGCTTTGTTGATATAGAGCAGGTCAAGCCGAGTGCATGCATTCACTGACATGTGGCTTTTACTTCTGTAGTTTTTAAATATACAGGCCATGTTAACATAATGTGTTGATGTGTTCATTCTGTAACAGAGTTTTTGGAGAATGAAATGAAAATGTGTCTCATTAATGATCATTGATTGTCTTTTATCCATTCCAGGAGTTACATGAGAATATCAATGATGCTCTGATGTCTGTAATATAGTTATAAAGCTACAGGCAGACGGTGGTTATAGCTTAGCTTAGCATGAACTGAGACAGAAGGGGTTTGTTTTCCCTATCAAATGTTTACACAACTACTAATTCCTCAAAAGCGAACACATGATCAAGCTGTATCTTGTTTGTTTGAGTTGTACAGAAGTAGTGACATTCTGGAGCTTCTATTGGTTGGCAGGCAACATTGGATTTAAGAACCTCCCTTCAGGAAGTCGCTGCTCATAAACCCCTAAAACCACAAATAGTTGTTTTTAAACTGCATTTTGCAGATTAAACAGACAATAATTGGGAATTGTTGTATTGTTGTATTGGAATTGTAGAAGCAAACCCGACATGGTGGAAATCACTTGGCACGGCTCCATCATTTCGAGGTGTTCTCCTCACAGTTAAGATTTGTTCTAGGTATCAATTAAAACAGAATATCTATGTGATTTTAAAAACCTCCCAGCGTTGGCTAACGTTACCTAAAGGTTCTAATAATGTTTTAATCTGATGTTCAAAGAACCTTTTGAGGATGTTTATTATTTTAAATAATGTTCCTATAAGGTTTAAGGTTAAAGGTGGGGTAGGTAAGTTTGAGAAACCGGCTCGAGATCGCTAGAATTTGAAAAAACACAACCGGAGAAAATCTGCCACTTCCTCACAGAGCCCCGCCTCCAACACACACGAACGCGCACATGACCAATGAGGGCACGAGATTAGTTTGTGCCCCGATGGAAGGCTGACAGGCAGGTAGGCCATCCAGTCGTTTTAAAAAATAAATGTTTTAAATAAAAAACTTTATTCCGAGTGTGCTTGCTTTTCTCTTTGGAGGTCATCACATAACGGCATTGTAATACACGGTTCGGCTGCATTAAATATTACATATCTGCCGTAGTTCTCTATGTATTGCTGAGAAGACTTCGAGACAAGCAGGAAGAAACTGCCGCCAAAACTGAAAACGTGACGTGGATCATGAATATATCAGCAATTAAACAACATCTTACATTTCTTTTCACACAATGCGTCTCCTTGCAGTATCAACACTAATTCGGCTGACTTTTATATTTGATCCAATCGGTAGATAGGCTGTATTTACACCATAAAGGTGCACAGCTGATAGAAAGGGACACCTAGTGGTTAAAGCATGTTATTGCATTTTATTATTATTATTAACTAACAGAATAAGAGGCCCGACAGGTTATGGTCAGACGTTGACCTGGAAACACCATTTCCCAACGTGCATTGCGGCTAAACCATCGAATCACCGAGCTGAAGATCTTGCCTACGTCTGTTTCCGGTTTTGTTAATGACGGATGTATTTTGTTATACACACATACCGACCGTCGGGGGTAGCATTTGCTTGGCATTTACGGGTATTTCTCCACTGGTTGGGCCATGTTAACAATACCGTGTTACTGTCACGTTTGAAGGGACGAAATCGTGACATCTTCACGTCTCCCAGCGTGGTAAATCGTCACATGTTCACGTCTTGCCGTGATACCGGGTTGCCTCGATTATAGCTCCTCCAGAGAGCCTCCTCAACGTGCATTTAGATAAATGAGATGCCCTTCAACATGGCGCGCTGAAATTCATTTCCGGGTCACTACCAGAGGACCGAGGAGTCGAGGAGGGGAAATCCCACGGCTGGGAGCAATCTCCAATCAACCACACCTGCAACCTGCTCATCAGCCACACTTACGAAAGCCAGCAGATATTTTAACAACTTTGCCTGCTTTAGCCTCACACTCATTTGTGTGTCTCTCCCAGGAGGAATCCAAGGCCTGCCACTCTCCCAAGACCCGCCTCTCTACCCACCCTGGAACAACTGTTTCCCACTGCCGCCATAACCAACCTCCACTCCCAGCTCCCAGAACAAATGTTACTTTCACAGCTGATTCCGAGTCTGGGTCCCCTCCAGTACATCGACAGTGACTTGTCCTATCTGCTGGTCGCAGCTTTGAATCAGAACGATAAAGCACGTTTTCCTACTCTAAAATAATAACATTCTGGCCACATAAAAAAACGTAACTTGCAGCTGAAAACATTTTAAGAATATTGGGGCATAATGTTATCAAAAAACATTTAAGAACGGTTATACCAAGCATTTAAAGAATATTTTGAGAGAACATTATCCTACCTTTCAGAAGAACATTCTGGGAACCAAAGTGAAACTTCCCACTGAAAACATTCCTAGTACAATGAATGGTTACATGCTTTTACCGGAACACATTCATTTAAATATATTTAGCAATCCGGACTCAAATATGTAGATCTTCATTTCTTATTTTCACAGTTTTAACCTGTAGCCTATATAATTGTTATCTTTAATTGTATTCATCTTGTGTGAATCTGTACTGTAATCTGTTGCTGCTTAAACTCCTGAATTTCCCCACAAGTATTAATAAAGGTCCATCTTATCTTAAAGTCTCTCAAATTCTGTTGACATACATTTTAGTTTAAAAAAAACATTTGAAAATCAGTATAAAAACTACAATCTGGCTCAGATCTGGTTTCTGATCTTCTTCACCAGCTACTAAACTGGTGTAGTTTCATGGACAAATGCGTGCTACTACTTTCATACAGCATGTTCATTCTTTAAGAAATGTTTGCAAATCAGATCGTGGCTCAAGCAAACCCTGAACAAGAGCAGTGTGGAAGTGAAAACCCATTTATAAGTGTGTGCCTCAGCGGTGAGATAAATCTGCCAGGACTGGCTGCCTGCGCCCTGAAGTGTCCTTTATAATTGGAGCGGTTTCAGATCTGATCTCGGCGTCTGAGAGAGAAGCCTCGCTGCTTTCAGAGCTCACTGTCAGAGCGTCGCGAAGAGAAGATCTCCAAATCAACAATCTTTGAGTGTCGGTATCTTGTGAGGTTGAGGTGTTGATGCACTGATAAATGTATGGCACAGATAGCCATCTAATTGGGAGCATAAGTAAACTTCAAACGTGCAAACAAATGGATGTTGTCACGGTGATTGATTGGTGCTGGGACGATGTATTTGTGGCGGTCGACCCGGAAGATAGCATCGCAAGACTCCCGTGACAAAAGCCAATGGGGTTTTTCCATTGGATTTTTTGTTGTTGATTCTTGCCGAATATTTCCACGTTTCGTACGGCAGGATAATATCAACAAGTTAACTTTTTATAATGGTATAAGTGTAAATGCAGTCTCTAGAGGAGAAAAGCTATGGCTATAAAGGAACCATAGCTTGATCACATGACTTCACAACACCACCGCTAAGCTAACGGTGGCTAATATTCAGCATTATGGCTATAAAGGAACCATAGCTTGACCACATGACTTCACATCACCACCGCTAAGCTAACGGTGGCTAATATTCAGCATTATGGCTTCCAGTAGTCTCATTTAGACATGTGTTGGCAACCACCGTTTGTTAGACAAGTAAAAGCTTCAGACATTAACTATTGGGGTATTTTACTGACATATCTTAAGCTTGGGTTGACCACAGACCTTATTTCAGGCATCTAAACAATTGACTTTGATGAGGGAAATGCATAAATGCTGACTCATTAGTGTTTTCGGACATATTCCTGCACCACTCTACAACGTCCCTGTTTATTAACAATATATAGTTAAAGGTGGGGTGGGTACGTTTCAGAAACCGGCTGGAGATACACTTTTTGTTATATTCCATGGAATGCTCTTAACATCCCGATAGCAATGAATATCTGAAGTGCTTGGACAAAAAATCCATAAAAAAGTCATCTGTGGAAGCTGTGGCGCTGTAAAAAAGTACAACCAATCCGTTTAGCCGGACGGCCTACCTGCCTGTCAGCCTTCTATCGGGGCACAGACTTCTCTCGTGCCCTCATTGGTCATGTGCGCGTTCGTGTGTGTTGGGGGAGGGGCTCTGTGAGGAAGTGGCAGATTTTCTCCGGTTGTGTATTTTCAAATTCTAGCGATCTCGAGCCGGTTTCTCAAACTTACCCAGAAACCGGCTCGAGATACACTTGTTGTTATATTCCATGGAATGCTCTTAACATCCCGATAGCAATGAATATCTGAAGTGCTTTGACAACAAATCCATAAAAAAATGGAAGCCGTAGTACTGTAAAAGCACGACCAATCCGTTTAGCCGCAGCCTTCCATCTCGTGCACGCACAAATGTATCTCGTGCCCTCATTGGGCGTTCATGTGTGTTGGAGGAGGTGCTCTGTGAGGAAGTCTGAAGGATTCTTTTCGGCTGTGTACTTTCACATTTTAGTGCACTCGAGCTGGTTTCTGAAACGTACCTACCCCACCTTTAAGAGAGTAATGCTAATGCTAAATCTTGCACACTTAATGTAAATAATATCCTACTTTTATATTCTGGTAGCTGTCAATCGGCCCTTCAATTGTGTTTTATTTGATTGTTATCTTCACGGTCAACTTGTATATTTAGTTCTCTTTCATTTCTATTTTTGACATGTTTCTATTTTATAATTGTTTATTTTCTCCATTGCTAATTGTGTGCAACGCCTTGTTTTGTGTGCTGCTGTAAGGGAAACGCATCTTATCTGCCAGCATTACACTGTGCATGCATCTCTCCTGGTCAAGCAGCACTCTCCGGAGCAGCAAATCACCGACAGAGAGGCTACTCCTTGAAAATCCGGCTGAATCCGAGTGTTTGGTATTAAAGTCTCCTCGATTAATTTGAGCCGAAATGGAATTTGAAATTGTCTTGGTTGTTGAATACGCCTGCCTGCCTCTCACAGCTAAATGGGGTATGGAGAGGACACTGTATGAACACACACAATCACAGCTTGACCCTTGAAGTCCTGTTGGTTCGTATGGAAAGGAGAAGCCTGATTGACTAGTAAACAGAAATCTGAGGACAGAACTATCTCGTGTGAAATCAAAGGTACACTGGAAAACATGCTGCTCCAACAACAAGTCCAAAGATCTGCCAATAGAACAAGTGAAAACTAGCTTGGTAAGATTTCTTTAAATAAGAAGGGATATTTAGATAAATCAGATCTTATAATTATCTGGGAGAACTTATTTTTGAACCATATTTGACTAGAATCAGGAATGTTACAATATAAGCAGCTCAAAGGTTTTCAGTTTGCTGATGATTTTCTAATAGATATGTAAAGAAATGTGTGTTTCATCTGAGATACAACTCGAAATGAGATGTTTTGACTCGACAAGATGATGCTTTGTCTAAAATCAAGACCCGATATCTCACTGCAGTGTCACTTCTGAAGTTATTATGTCTTATATCAGGTGGAGAGACACATTCTCACTAGATGTTAGACACATGTACAAGATTTCGAGTTTTTGTAGGATACGGACAAAAAACATGTTTGTTATAGTATTTTTAATCTGACTTTTTGTATGTTTCTATTTTATATATGTAATAATCTGCATGTTCTTCACCTACATGTTGTTTACTTGGTTCCTTTGCTCCTTTCCTGCCTCCTTGCTTTCCCTTTCTTTCTGTTCCAGCCTCATATCTTCCTCCCTTGTGTTATTTTCCCATTTCTCTGCATGACTCTGTTTCTGTCACTTTCCACCTTGTCGGCGCCTCTCTCATTTCCACCAGATGAAATCCACTCCCTCCCGTCACCGGTGATCAGTCTGCAAATCTATCTAATCCACGGATCGCAGAAAACCTCACCATGACCGCTTGATAATGCGGGCGAGCGTGTCATGCAGAAGAGGCCGTGCCGCTCCCGTCTCGTTCCCTGGTACCTATGAATCCAGCTTGTCCCATTCATTAGTGGAGGTTTGTTGGCAGGCTGCTGCCTCTCGGTGGCTGTTGGCGGTACCCTCACAGCTGGAGTTTCGTGCTTTGTTGTGTTTCATAATGGCACCGATAATTCTCCCAGCAACCCCTTGCCATCTGTCTCGGGGACTCCATTTCCCAACTGCACCCTCCTTCCACGCCTGCCTCCACCTTCACCCACCACTGTTTCTGTTTTCAGTTTTCGACCTCATCACCACCACCTAGTTTCCGTTCAACATTACCATCACTTCAGTCACATGCTTTTATCACATGGCAATATATATATGTATAATGTTTTTATAATGTTTATGCTATGCCGTTTGTATTTTGTTTTTGTCTTTGTTGGCTTGGTCCAGCCCTTTGAAGCATGTCTTGTGATGTGGGGCCATAACACTGTCACGGAGGGATCTCTGGGCCCATAGACCTCGGCCTCCGTTACGGGTTGTGTAGCTTCATTGTTGTTGATTGTGTTCCCCTGGTGCCCTGTGTTGTCCCCTCCCCCCTCACCTGTTGGTTGATTAGTCTGGAGGTGTTTCATGTGTATGTGGGAGATCCTTGCTGCTGGTGACCGTGTTCACATGAGACAGTAGTGAGGCTGTGTCCTGTACCACAAGGAGTAATAAATGCCCACACCGGGTTATATTTGAACCCTCTGCCTCCTTGCTTGGTCGCGCCGCTCAACGGTCATTGGTTTGATCACAGGTGTTGCTTCTTATCCATCATTATTGCATTATGAAAAGCCTCAACAAACCTCACCTCAAAGCACCGAGGTATCTCTTATTTAATATCCGTGTTAATTAGCAACACTGCTGAGGCAAAAGAAAGTTCTTGGCAACATGTATTGGATCCTTTCATATAGGGCAGGCCTTGGTGGGGACGATGTTCAAAGGATCCACGCCTTGCATTGGCACAAAGCACCTTTCTGTCCTATGATCCATTTTATCCTTACTTCAGTCCAAGTTTCATATATTGATCATTCCACAAGATTGTGCATTTTCTAATCGTTATGTGTTGCATTGTTCATGCCTTTATATGCAGACTTTTCAGAGTAATCCGTCATGAGTGCACTCACTGACCTGTGGCAGAAGCAACTGTCGGCACATTTGAAGTGTAGGGAGAGTGCTGTGAAGAAGGGGATTGTAACGCTGTTGACCTTTTGGATCCACTTTGTCAATGCTGCCACGAGCATCCTGCTCAAACAGAAATCATTTTATCTTCTAAATATCCTTAATCGATTTAAAGGGGAGTTATCTGTTATCGTAAGTTGCAACAGTCATATCTCAGGGTCCATGCTAAGAGGTGGGACCAAGTCAATGACTTGCAAGTCAGTCCCAAATGAAGACTGGCAGGTCTCGAGTCACGTCCCAAATGAAGACTGGCAGGTCTCGAGTCACGTCCCAAATGAAGACTGGCAGGTCTCGAGTCACGTCCCAAATGAAGACTGGCAGGTCTCGAGTCACGTCCCAAATGAAGACTGGCAGGTCTCGAGTCACGTCCCAAATGAAGACTGGCAGGTCTCGAGTCACGTCCCAAATGAAGACTGGCAGGTCTCGAGTCACGTCCCAAATGAAGACTGGCAGGTCTCGAGTCACGTCCCAAATGAAGACTGGCAGGTCTCGAGTCAAGTCCCAATTTCAAAATTAAGAGTGTTGGCTCCCTAGCAAGTCATAACATCTCCATTTTGTAACTGTAAAACTTTATTTTCTGTCGACCGGGGCATAGCTATTGTACGTTGTGGAAATTGATGTAAGGTGTTATGCAGAAGAAGTGAGGCAGCATATTTTTGGTATATTCATTTTAAGGTCACCCATCTATAGCAGGTGTATTGCATCATGTTATCCCTAATATATGTGTGGGTTTATACATTCCTGTGTGTTAATAGTTGAAGGAACAAAAAGTACATTTTTCCTCTCAAATATAGAGGTTTTTTTATAGATTCCTGAAACAATGTTCCCTTTTTCTTAAAAGTAGATTAGCGCAATAGTCTTTTTCTTTCACTTTTTACCTGTTTATCAAAGGGTGTTTTTAGGCTATTTGTGAAGAAGGGAGATGCAGAATTAATTGTGAGTTCTGTTGTGAGTGAAAAGATTATCCCTTTGAGTGTTTTTCTGGGTTAAACCATCGATAGGCTTGCAAATTGCGAGGGACATTTCCCCAGATATAATGGTTAAATTCTTCTTAAATTAATGATGCGCATCCTGCAGGCTTTGAGAATTGAGTCACACAGTTAAGAGAGACTATGGTCCTTCTGAGTCTGAGTAAGCTGACTTCGGGTGGATGGAAGTTCAGAGAGGGCCGGGGGGGGGGGTATGAGGACAGTTAAGCTCTGTGGGTTAGCTGGTCGGAGGGGGTCATGAGATGGACCGGAAAAGACGACAAGTTAACTCCGCCCTTCCTTCTTGTATTGAGAGCCTGTTCATCCTGTTGTTCTCTCTCTCTTCACGCGCTGCCCAGACAGAAGGATCACAGTGCGTGAATCAGGGCAGGAGTACTCCTACGTTACTTATATGATTCTTTATATTGTATAGTAATGTATTATATCGTATTGCATTATTACCTTGTATAATTAAAACAGATTATTGTTTAACTGGTATCCTGGTGTCTTCTAATTTCCTCCCTGTTATGATTTCAAGCAGGACTCGCCAAAACGACACGCGGAGACGAGTTGGGTTGTAAAACCTCTTTCTCGCAACAACGTGAACAGATTTACTTGGGCCAAAAGCATTGCTTAAAGGAACAGTTTGACACTTTGCTCGTTGGCATTCTTGCTTGAGTTACATTACGATCAGCACTGCAGTCATATCTGTCCCGTAAAGATCTAGCTATCACCAGTGTTAGCTTAGCCTAGCATAAAGACAGGAAACAGGGGTTCTGTCAAAAGGCAAAATAAATTACCAACCAGCAAAGTCCCAAGTCCTCCATTTTGAGTCCTTAACAAGTCCTTGCATGACCCATCTGTAAGTTGACGTGCACATATTCAACACTTTATTTTTGTTGACCACCATATTCTGTATGCAAAGGTAAAAAAAGATCGAGGGCTGAAAGCAGGCCAAAAAAAACTGCAGTGTGAAATCTGCGCCCTAGCTTGAAGTTACATTTAGATCAATACCGTGCTCGTGTCTGTATGGTAAGCTACCACGAGCATCACGTTAGCTTACCTTAGCATAAAGACTTGGAATAGGGTGATAACCAACAAGCACCTCTAAAGCGTTGTGCTAATGAACACGTTACATACATACACGAATGATATGTAATGTACATCTCGTTTGGTTTATTGATACAGAAACCAGAGTGTAAAAAAGTCGCATTGTGGTTTCACAGGTGCATGTGGCGGACTCCATCTTGTCCATGAATTGACCTCCTGGAGGCTGTTGGTTATCTCAGTGCAGTAAACTTTATCACATACATCCATTGCATGTGAGGACTTTCATAGTGAGACATGTGAGCAGGGGCGCCATGAAAATATATCACATTGGGCCCCACCACCACCAGGCCAGGCCACGCCAACCGAGCACAATGCTGTCACCTCCAGAACCCAACCCTCTCATTGATGCTTTAAATAACTCTACCTGTTCAGGCTTGCATCTATCTTGTAGTCCAATACTAACTGCACAATATCTACTGACACTGAGCAGACGTGCACATTCTGCTGCAGTAGAATTCACTATTTGATGTAACACTAACATTCCTGAATATAGACCTCAAATATTCATCTCTTATGAGTAGTACATGCCTTTTTAATAACATTATTGAATGGAACATTAAAATATAACTTAAATATACAGGACCTCTTAAATTAAATAAAGTGAACATTAACACCAATATTATCATTATAAATGCTATACAAAAACTGCAGATGTTTTAATTAAATATATCAACTACAAAACAAGCGGGTTATTAAAGTGTAAACGGACAACAAAATGGAAGTGAAAAGGCCTGATGGTGGCGCTAAATCAGAGCCTATCACCTGTTCTCAGTCTTTTTCCCATCATGCATCTGGTGTGTAGTGATCCAATATCGTTACCATAGCCTCGCCCTTTAACAGCTGTCACGAGCCCTGGCTCAGCCTTACTCACCAAGAGCCCAGCGCCTAGCCTTCTAACGGCCCGTCCACACTACAGCGTCGACAGCGTCGAAAACTCCAATCTGCCCATTCACTTCAATGGGGGGTGACGTCACGTTGCCTCGCTTTTTCGCCGAACTGTGTAGCAGAGCAGTCCGTCTCTGCCGTCTCAGGCGTCAGAAGTTGAACAATGTTCAACTTCTACGCGGAGACGCCGGAAGTAGCCAGCGCCAGCCAATCAAATCCCGTTTCTGAAAATCTGACAGCATGAAGCCTTAGCCAATCAAACCGCGTCTAAGCTGGGAGAGATATCCCGCCGTTCATTTCTATATTTCAAAAAAAGTCGGAGGAGAAACTAACTATCGCCGTAGCAATCACCCCGGTGTTGTATGACCCGACCCTCTTTCACCTACCGGGATACAAACCGGAGGAACCAGGCATGGAGGGAGGTGGCAGAGACAGTGGGGGAAACTGGTAGGTTTCGCCTGTTTGGGGAGTTATATATATATATATATATTGCTCCCATAAAATCCCCGGGGTTTTTGCTTTGTATGTCGGGGGGCGGGAGATTCATGAGATTGGTTGTTGGTCGTGTTGCTTGAATCAAAATCCCCAAGCTCCAGACACGCCCAGCTCCAAGCTTTTTTTAAAGCTGTAGTGTGGACCGCTCTGTTACAGGCAAAGGCACTGATCAAGTCCTTGAAGTCCAGCTTTCTAGCCAACTGGCAGCATGGCAAGACTGCAAAGCCTTCTGGGGGGACAGGGCTGCGGAGCCTAGAGATGGATCTGTTGGTCCTGGCACCAGGGGAGGGAACGACTGGTTTAGTATGAATAAGCTGCTAAAAATGTACCTGCATTTATTAAATGTCAGCTAAAAGAGGAGTGAAATGAAAAAGCTCAGCATTTCTGTGAAGATATTAACAGTACTTAATGTCAGCAAAACTTTACAATTATTATTTACAATGACTACGCTTAGCTAACGGACTCATTTCCACCACACCCACCTCTTGAAAACCTGGGTCCCTTTCTCTTGTCTTTCTCTCCTTTCTTTTCTTTCTTGAAAGCCTGACTTGTGAGTCGTTGAGACATGGCACACACGTAAGTACTAGCATCCCTGCTCACATGCTCTCACTGTGCTGCTAGGAAGAGCGGGTGCCGCACAGTACTCTCTGGCTAACTCTCCTTGAGACCAGGCGCAACATCCACTGGCTGTTTGTTTACAAAACACTCCGAGGCCTCACCCTCTCTTCTACCTCACACAATTACTGCAGCTCCGCCCCACCGCCGACGCACAACACCCGGTCAGCTACAAGCATCCTGCTAAAGATCCCCAAAGCCCATGCATCCTTTGGCCGCTCCGCCTTTCAGTGTGCGGCAGCAGATAGCTGGAATGTCTTTCAAACAACGTTGAAAATGAAAACCTTTGTCTCTCCCCCCGCACCTTCAATGTCACTAGTATTGACACCCTGGTACACACATGCAGCTGCTTTGCCTGATGCTGATTTTAATGATTGTTAGAGTTTGTATGTTTAACTGCTATGCCTGTCATCTTTGCTCCGTGTTTGTGTTGTCTCCTGGGTTCTGTAGTGCCCGGAGTCTGTCTTTTTATTTAGTGTCCCTCCCAAAACCCCATCCCCTCAGGAAGCCTTTGCCTCCTGTCCGGGTCATCATTGCAAATAGAATTGATTTCCTGGATAATAAAGGTTCTACTACTACACAAGCGTTTGGAGGCGGGACCAAACCATTACATGTAAATAGATGGGGGTGTTCGATGCTTTGGATAATTAACTTTTGGAAGAAAATAAGTTAAATGAATCGTAAGTTTAGTGAGTACATCATCAATATGACGTTATATTAAAGATAATTATTGATGATTGATGAAAGGTACTTAAACATTTTTTCTTAAGTTTCTAAAGATATTTGGGGCCCCTGTCCAGTCACGGGCCCTTAGAATCGTCCTAACTGTTCACCCCCGCAAGTGAGCAGCAGTAAACCTGTCCGTTCTTCCCTTCACATCTGCCCTCTGTCAACAAAACCGGAGATCATGGCTGGCAGCACAGTCACACCTGCTGGATCTGATGTCTTTCCATTAAGAGGCAGAGACATGGAAGGAAAGAGGACGTAAGCGAGGAGACAACTGAAGCTGAAAATAAAAAGATGGAGAGAAATTGATGGGGATAAGAGAGGGGGGAGAAAGGGAGAAATTGAATAGACGACATTGAGAAATCACGAGAGATGTGAACAGCAGGAGGCTGAGGACAGAAGATGGAACACCCCACATCGTGCAGTCAAAAGGCAGATATCAACCAAACGGATCATATATTCTGCAATATGGCTGATATCTGACATCAGCGCCAATAAAGCTTGTTTGAATAAAAACTGGAAGACAGATGAAGATTATTTCCCTCTAAACATCTTTAAATATGTGCTTTTGTTTTGCCAGCTTTTAGAAAAATAAAATATGTTGAATCTAGATTTTCTCCGCAATCACAGATACTATCAAACCACAGTTACACATCACAGCATGATCCATACATATAAGAAATTCAACACATCTTGGAATGTCTGTTTGAGTAATTTCACTAGCAGGACCATGCCACAACAATATGTCATCTCAAGTTTTTGTTACAGGAGCTATTGAATTTATGAGGATGAAAGATGTCTGAATGCTCTTAAAACAAACCCTAAATAGCTCATGACAAAGTATTCACCGGATGAAAAGGAAAATGTGCGAGGAGACAGGAAGAGAAGGAGAAGGATATAGGGATGAAGGAAAAAGGGAAAGGAAGGATCGACTATCAAAAGGATGTAGGGAGAGAAATATAAGCGTTGATGAAGGAAGGGATGAAATGTGGGGAGGGAGGAAGGCAACGAGGCAAGGGTGGTCAAAAGGATGTAGGGACAGAGGAATGAAGGGATGACCATGTGTTGGGAGGGAAGAAAGAATCGGACGAAGGAAGGAAGGAAGGGATGAAATGGACAAAATGTACTTAGGGGGACGACGGCGGCCGGAACCGCCTGACGCCCCGGCCGCGGAGAAACACGAATGTTTATCCGATCGGTGGCAAAAATCAGATGAAACCAGATGTACAATTTCCATTAGTGAAACTGCAAGAATGCCTCAGACATAAAGACATGGATGACCCGCAACTTTCTATTATCAAACTGCGACAAAACAGAAGTTATTATACTAGGCCCCCGGCACCTTCGGAACGAACTGTCCAACAACATCATGTCATCGAATTGTATTGCCATGACCTCCAGCACCACACGGTAACAAGTCTTGGAGTTATTTTTGACGAGGATTTGTCTTTTAAATCCCATATAAAGCAAATGTCAAGGACTGCCTACTTCCATCTACGGAATATTGCAAAAATCACAACAAAATCACAACAATGCAGAAACACTAATCCATGCTTTTATCACCTCCAGGCTGGATTATTGCAATTCCCTTTCATCAGGCTGTCCAAACTCATCATTAAAGACCCTTCGATTCATACAAAATGCTGCAGCACGGGTTTTTAACGGGAACAAAGAAGATGGACCGCATCGCTCCG
The DNA here is from genome assembly GCA_023974075.1 of Chaenocephalus aceratus. Taxonomy (NCBI): domain Eukaryota; kingdom Metazoa; phylum Chordata; class Actinopteri; order Perciformes; family Channichthyidae; genus Chaenocephalus; species Chaenocephalus aceratus. Next base: position 74,779 of record JAMFTG010000042.1, on the reverse strand, counting down.
GTTTTAGCAGGAGGCTACCAGTTCAGTCCAGGATTGATTTTAAAATACTTTTACTCGCATACAAAGCGCTAAATGGTCCGGGACCATCCTACCGACAGCATCTTTAATCTCCGATTGCTTTTATTTTTTATTTTAGAAAACTTTATTTTATATTATTTGGGCTGTACATGATATACACAAGTTACATTAATAATACACATAAAGAGAGCACGTTTATATTCCAATAGGCGCGTTCACACCGCGGTACTTTTCCCACAAAGGTTCTTGAGAACTCTTTAGTTCTCATGAACTAAGTACAGATCGCGTTCACACCGGAGAAAGTCCCTGGGGTGGATTAGGCAAATAAAGCCGCTGACGTCACTTCTTCTTCTTCTGCTTTGGGTTTACTGGCAGGCCGCAAACCACTTCACGGCGAGTACAGTGGTGGCGGTATGCACCTTAAAGTTGCAATCCGCCAAAAACCGAGAGAAGAAGAACCAAGATAAGAACAACAACACACACTTCCGACCTCAGACATGATGGAGTTGACTGATGTTGTGGTTTTTGTGCTCGTGTTATACAGCGTTGTAACTGAGTTATTCAAGCCACAAAAAGCAGATCTACACCACCTCAAATGAAATAGCAACGCTGCTTCGGAAGCGAAGACAGTTAAGAAGCGATTCTTTCACACACAGTGACGTCACGAGCTACCCACAATGCAACGCGCCATATATATATATATATATATATATATAAATACGCCATTTTCCTGGAGGTGCTAATATCCTGGAGGTGCTAATATAAACAGCTAGCTAACGTAGCCAGGCAGAGCGCACTAGGTTTTTTTTCTGAATTAACGACCGAAGATTACATCTCTGGACTTGAGGGGTGTGCTCTAGGTCGTTACCAGCGTGAACTAGAGCTGTGTGGGTTGTCGGATCGCCCTTACAGACTGCCTGCAGATGTATGGAAAACGACCCTCGAAAGTGGCCTTCGTCGATTTTGGCTGCATCTACGTCTATCTTCTGAAACACCAGGTGAATACCCCACTTGTCACAATAATATTATCATGCCATTACATATATGTGGTATTTTAGAGTCGACTAGATATTGATTAAGGCAATAGACTATGATATTCTGCTCTGCACCTCGCGTGAAATGGCGGATACCGGAAGTACGGTGTCGCACTCGGCCCAATACCCGTATGTGTGTGTGAAAGAATATCAAAAGGATTGGACGACGGAATGCACGCTCTCTGGCCTCGTTTGACCGTAGGGCGGCTGAGGATGATGAGCGTTATCACGCCATAAGAAACAGCAATGGTAAGTTGTCAGTAAATCATAATACTATCTAATGTAGGATGTGTGGAGTTATGTGGGTCATTCCAGAATTGGAGGACATTTCATTTCCCCCATATAAAAAATCTTGGTGACCAACTTGCAAGTCAAATATAACATTTGAAATAGGGATTTTATTTACTTTTTTTGGTATTATTCTATTGATATGTCTCTTGTAATGGTAAAACCAATTTGTTAAATCATAAACACATAACAGTAATTTTGCACAGAAGGTGTGTCCCTCAACATGCGTTTACAATCTTTTCAGTCTTCACAGAGTGTGGCACTCTGACCCACTCCACCCTGTTACTGATATTATCAGAATAAAGCATATTCATTTCAAAGTTATCTTTCTTGCATTAGATATCCAAGTTTGTCCTTGCCTTGAAAGTAGCATTACATGCTACATCTAGCAATCCTTCCTGAGGTTAAAGCTCAAATTAGCATTGATTTTGAACCCTGTTACTATAATTAGAGTAACCGGGGTAATTCTTCATTGGAAAATATACATTTGATGCCTAGCTGGCAAATCCCTTTTTTTGATGGTTTATTATCTGTTTTTCCTAAATACATAATCATTTTTTATCAAATTTTAAAGGTTCATATTTCAAAAATGTTGGTGTCTAAATTGTCCTCCAATTCTGGAATGACCCATGTTGAGCTACTTTGTGCCTTTGTATGTGTTCCAGATATGCGAATACTACGGTGCGCGTCGTGTCCCGCGCTCTCTCTGGGTGAACGATAGAACCTCGGCCTGGTGGGAGACGGTGGTGCCAACGTACACCGATGAGCAGTGGATTAAAGATTTCCGAATGTCCAAGCAGTCTTTTCAATACCTCTGTTCTCGCCTGGGAGCAACGTTGGGGAGAAGCGACACAAACTTCCGGGAGTGTGTACCTGTATGTAAAAAAATCGCCATAGCAACTGTGGAAACTTGCGACCAACTCTGAGTACAGGACCATCTCTCATTTGTTTGGAGTCGGCAGATCTACGGTGTGTTGCTGTGTGCACGAGTTCTGCTCCTCTGATGTGACGCGACTCCTTCCTGAGTTCATGCCATGGCCGAACTCTGAGAAGCTAAAGGAGATGGCGTTATTTTTTGAGCGCAGACGGGGTGTGCCACAGTGTGTAGGTGCAGGATCACACATCCCCATTCTGAGACCAGAGGAACACCACAACGAGTATTTCAACCGCAAAGGCTGGCACTCGCTCGTCCTGCAGGGCGTTGTGGATGCTAGGGGCCTCTTTTGGAGTGTTTTTGTTGGCTTACCAGGTAGCATGCATGATAGCAGAGTGTTAGGCTTGTCCTCACTGGTCGTGTTGTGGATAGGGGTGGTCTACTTCCTCATGTGACAAGGGATATGGTGGACATGATGTGGGTTACTATATCCTGGGTGACTCAGCCTACCCCCTGCAAAGATGGCTGATGAAACCTTTCCAGGACAATGGAAGGCTCACACCCGAGCAACATGTGTACAACTTCAAGACAAGCCGAGCACGAGTGGTGGTGGAGAACGCGTTTGGCAGATGGAGGTGCTTGATGAAGCGAAACGACCGCAAGATTGACAAGATAAAAATCCAGGTGGCAGCATGTTGCATACTACATAACCTTTGTGAGAGTAATGGCGATGAGTACAGGGCCGAATGGACTGCCTTACCGGCGACCCAGCTTGATGGGCCAGCGCCGGCCATTGGCGAGGCTGGGGGGCCGCCTCCCCAAGACACGCGCACAGCCCTTACATTTTTTAATTGACAATAAAACTGATATTTTGTGCTTTTGGTTCTCTTGTATTTACCAGTCAAGACAGACACAATCACAATAGTGCAGACACACCAGTTATACGGGTACTTTACAACTATGTAAATGTATTTATATAGTGTCCTCAGGCTGATTTAGCAAAAGGATATAACCCTTGTATTTTCATCTCTATGATAAATTATTTGTGTGTCTGCGTAAGACTAAGAGAAATAAGCAAGATACAGGATCTGTTTAATCGCTATGTGGGTTCTCTTTTATTTAGCACAGTCAAGACATAATAACGGCATCACGCTGTCCCAGGTGTGTCGTATAAGTTAAAGTTTTAGTACCAAAACAATATAGTAACAGTGGCAATATATATATATATATATAATAACAATACAAAATAAACTGTCCCAGGTGTAGGGATAGGCTCTGCAGCAGACACACACTAGTGCAAGTAAAATGTCAGTATCAAAACAGTGGCAATTACATTACATGTCATTTGTTAGTCGCTTTTATCCAAAGCGACTTACATACTCAATACTGTGGACAACCACAGGAGCACTTTGGGGTGAAGTGTCCCAGGGACACAACGACATGCTGACTGCAGTAGGACTCGAACCTGCTACCCCCCGATTCAAAGTACAGCACAATATCCACTGAGCCACAGTCCCCCCCACCCACCCTATATATACACACTACAGCGAAGAAGGCCTGTTGGATTTAACCAGCTCGGAAAGCACTGCCAGAAGCCCAGGTGTTGCTGCGCAGACACCTCAGCCTGGCGCGACATCGCCTCAGCCTGGCGCGACATCGCGTCAGCCTGGCGCGACATCGCCATGACCAGATTGTCGTCCGTTTCCTGGGACTTATGAACAGACAACATCTGTTCGTCGTGCATCTCCTTGCTGGCCATGGCACGCCGGTCCTCCATCGCCGCGATGGTGTCAAGGAAGCTCTCATCCCGAGCCCGCTTTCCTAAGAGGACAAATAAGCAAGATACAAGATCAGTTTATTCTCCATGTAGTTTTACAACATACAAGGAATTTGTTTACTAGTAGGTTTTTCACGGAGACAACATTGGACAGGGTGCAGGCAGGGACAGTGTAACAAATGCAGGTGTGTGTGGTGCCCTTATTTATTGTTTTGTATTTGTGAAGAGTGCTTAATGCTTGAACTTAGTTTTTTGTCAAAAAATCTTAGGAATTTTCTTACCGGAAGTCATGCGACCTCTAGCCCGGAAGTTTACGTTTGTGAGAGAGTGAAAAAAGGCGCTAAAAGTGTAAACGATGTATTTTCACGGTGTTTCATAATTGTACCAAGACGGAAATAAACGTGATTAGTGGACATCAGTTCGATGCATTACGTTCTTTTCAAGACCAGAGTAGTAAATGTGTTTGTATGTACCTTTGCGTTTGGTTGGTGGAAAGGGAGACGAGCGAGGACTGCTGTCCCGAGCTGGAGGGGAAAGCTCTCTCGTTTCTAGAAAGAGTTGTCCCATCTCTGAAAACACACGATTAGTTAGTGAAGCAAATTACAGAAACATTGCACACTTATTCACAAGTCAAAACGTTTTCACAGTGGACGAGAATAGCTAGCTGTTATTAGCCTGCTCGGGGTCGGCAGGCTAACAATGTTAGCCAGTTCAGCCTAGCATGGCCAGCTCGATCTACTGAGCAAATAAAGATACATATGAGACCAGTATTGTGCAGATTAAAACAATGCAGTGCATGTAGTTTATTTTTACCGTCGTCGTCGTCGTCGTCGTCGTCGTCGTCGAACACTGAATCCGCCATTTCAGCGGCCTCCCACACCAGCGCGCCCGAATCGATTGTCGACGCTGTGCCGGAGAATGAGGGCCTGTGGCCGAGCAGAGCATCCAATATATCGTACCATTTGCTCGTCCTCCGGTCGTTACCACTTTTATTATTGTGGTCTTTTATTTTTTTGTAGTCCTGCCTGAGCTTCTTTATTTTGTCCCGGCATGAGTGAGCGCTGTGGAAGATTCCCAGGTCGCGTAACTTCAGTGAACAACGGTCGTACAACTTAGCATTGGAAACTGCCTTTAGCAGAAGCCGCTAGGTCGCGTCCTCGGAGTAAATCGACAGAAGCGCCGACACATCCTCATCACTCCACCGCTCCAGTCCACGAGGAGGTGCTGTGAAGTCTCGTCCTCCTCACGGTTCATCGTGGGGCATGTTCTAGTTCTCACACAGCAGCTCCACGAGGAGGTGCTGTGAAGTCTCGTCCTCCTCACGGTTCATCGTGGGGCATGTTCTAGTTCTCACACAGCAGCTCCACGAGGAGGTGCTGTGAAGTCTCGTCTTCCTCACGGTTCATCATGGGGCATGTTCTAGTTCTCTCACAGCAGCTCCATGAGACCACAGCTCTGACCACAAGTCTGTCGACTGATGTCAGCCACCTCACGTCTCTCATGCTCTCCGATAACCGTTTACTTTTGACTAACTTCAAGACTTCGTTACCTTCGTCAGGTGTGTTGCTATAACACCTCCATATTTGAAATCGTTTATCATTTTAAAAGTTACTCTATTCGGTAGTCCGATCCAATCGATCTGTAAATGCTGAACTTCAGTTGTGAAGTCGCCATAAAGTAACTTGTGGTCCAGTTCTAGCTCCGCCTCTTCCTCCATCCCAGTTCTCCTTCCTCAACCCAAGTGCTTTCCTATCGATCGCAGCCGAGATGTTTTTTACAAAGGTAATGAATGAAAACTTTATTACAGACTCAGGGTCCAGATAAAAGACAAGGCATTAGATATAATAAATTACATACACAGCATAAAAATAATTCATAGTTTAAGAATAATTTAAGTCAGTGTCCTACAAAGAGACAACTATACCAATGTCTCCACAGCTGCGATTGGTAGCGTGTAGTACTAAACCTTATGTTCGATAAGGCCAAGAGGATTTCATTATCAGAGTCATTAAGCCGGCAAATACATTTATACATAAGATTTCTTAAAACAGCTTGTAGAGTATTGACTCCTGCAGCCACACACATTTCACTTGCACTAGACCATCGAGGTCTCTTCAGCAATATTCTCATGGCATCATTATAAGCTACTTGAAGTTTCCGTAAACTTGCTTTTCTGTAGTTTGACCACAGACGTGCCGTTTAGAGCGGTGTGCAATATGCTCTGAACAGAGACATCTTCAATGATGTAATGTAATGTCTAGTTTAATGCCCATGTCTATGGCTCCAGGCCTCCATATTCCCTACTCTTAAATAACAAGTTACGTTTAGCAACCTCCCTCGTTGAACCCCACACCACATTGACACACTGTTTGTTTAATGGCATAATTATTTGGGCTGGTGGGGAAGATGTTTGCTAGAACAAGGATCTTGCTGAGTATGAATGTTTATTCTTGATTTATAATTTGTATTTTTATTCTCCCAGTGTTTAACTTGTTCATTGAGTTCAGCACAGTTGTCGCTACAAATAGTTATTCCAAGTATTTTAATTTCCTTTTTCACTTTAATGTCACATTTGGCATCGTCGGTGCCGATCCAAACACCTTCAGGTTTGCTGTGGTTTAATTTAGCTCTGGTGCCAGTTCATATAGGTGTGGGTGGTTTGTTAGAACATCCATTTCCTGTTGGTGTTTTATTATAACAGTGACATCGTCCGCATCGGCGATGGCAGTTATTTTGGGCGCATGGCCAACTGGTGTTGCTGATATGAACTGTCATTGTTTATTATTATTTTTATTAATTATTAATTATTTACACAGACACAAGATTTAAAATACAGACGCTTCAGGAAATCCGTAAGCCTTCATCACCGACCATAAGTAATCCCTGGATAAATAGTCGAAGGCTTTTTTTTTATCAATCTCCTATGGCCCCTCAAGGGCATTAAGATCCCAGAGTGCAGGTCTGTTGGTGGATCCCAGAGTGCAGGTCTGTTGGTGGATCCCAGAGTGCAGGTCTGTTGGTGGTTCCCAGAGTGCAGGTCTGTTGGTGGATCCCAGAGTGCAGGTCTGTTGGTGGATCCCAGAGTGCAGGTCTGTTGGTGGATCCCAGAGTGCAGGTCTGTTGGTGGATCCCAGAGTGCAGGTCTGTTGGTGGATCCCAGAGTGCAGGTCTGTTGGTGGATCCCAGAGTGCAGGTCTGTTGGTGGATCCCAGAGTGCAGGTCTGTTGCTGGTTCCCAGAGTGCAGGTCTGTTGCTGGTTCCCAGAGTGCAGGTCTGTTGGTGGATCCCAGAGTGCAGGTCTGTTGGTGGATCCCAGAGTGCAGGTCTGTTGCTGGTTCCCAGAGTGCAGGTCTGTTGCTGGTTCCCAGAGTGCAGGTCTGTTGGTGGATCCCAGAGTGCAGGTCTGTTGGTGGATCCCAGAGTGCAGGTCTGTTGCTGGTTCCCAGAGTGCAGGTCTGTTGGTGGATCCCAGAGTGCAGGTCTGTTGCTGGTTCCCAGAGTGCAGGTCTGTTGCTGGTTCCCAGAGTCCACACAAAGGTCAGGTGCTAGAGCTTTTCCGTTCCTCTGGAATCAACTTCCAGTGACGATTAGGGAGGCAGACAGTGTCCACACATTTAAGAGCAGGTTAAAGACTTTCCTTTTTAGTACATCGTACAGTTTATACATCCTCATGGACTCTTCCTTTATGGAATTGTATGTATTGTACCCTAACTGTATTTGTGTCATTGTGTTGTGTTTCTTTTTAAATTGGTATTTTCACATTGATCTTATAAGATACGTTTGTTGTTTTTACATTGCGACTCGTGAAGCCCTCTGAGACAAATAGGATTTGTTATTTTGGGCTATATAAATAAACTTGAAATTGAATTTTGTGTCACATGTTCATTATTTAAAATATAAGGTGACTAAAAATGGCAACCGTATTTTCAGTTTTGGCCACCAAAAGCTGATGCCTGGTTGCCTGGCAACCACTTAAAAGTTAGCGTTGAGCCATGGGATAGGGTTAGGTATTTTATGTATTTTTGATCCAAGACTATTGTTGTACATTTGTGTAGGCATTATTGTTGATATTTAACAATGGTCTTATGTCAGCCGACAGTAAGGACCCAGGCCTTTTTCATCATCGGTTCCCCCAAATTCTCTTATTTTTATTTAGAAATTGTAGAAAAACATATTTTTTCTTTTCTTCAACATATACATTTAGACATTTGTCAAAGGTTGTGAATAGACGGTTAACACAAAACTTTTACTCGGAGGGTTATATGAATGATTTACAAAAAAAAAATTGGGAGGGAACAAACGCCCTTGGAGTAACGGCTGGGTTACTCATTTGTGTGGGTATGTTCAGAGGTGTCCAAGGCCTAAGGAGGAGCTCCAGCGGTCCCACATTTTTATGGCAGTAATAACAAAAATAATATAAAAGCAGCAGATGTTTTAATTAAATATATCAACTACAAAATAAGCGGGTATTAAAGTGTAATATTGTTCCTCAGTACAAACCGAGTTTACACAATTAAACACACTTTAGAAACCACTAAAAGTGGTTGTGGAGTCTGTCTGCATCAGTGAAGGGAAGGTGTGTCTGTGCTCCTCTTCCGCTCCACCGCACAGTCTGATTCCGGTTACAGGACATGTTTAGTCACCTATGAAGGCCCGTACCTGTCCGCAGGGTGGTGTGACTATCTGGCTCCGATGGTTTAGGTAGTCCTGGTGCTGGAGATGTAGGGTACTGTGAGGACTATCAAGCAGCTCCTCCAACCAGGAGACCCTATGGCCAACTGGGCATATGGTGTGTGCTTGTCCAGTTAGCTGTGGGCCAGTTGGAACAGAGCCAACAGAAGGGCAGAACCCCCACAAGTGAAGAAAATAGTCCTTTAATGTTTAAAATCACGAATCTAAAAGCATAGATAAATAGTTTAAAATAGTTTCGATAAATACCAGGGTAGGACTGTACAGCGGAGGGACATACAATCCTGACATTTCGCAAACAGTGCTGCTTCTTCAGAGGATTAAAGTAGGATGGTTGTGGGCGTCTCCTTTTGAGAGTTCCAGGCGGTGGTTTCGGGAAGGTGCAAGGTCCCAACACTTTAAAGGACAGAGTGCTTCCATATGGGGCAGAGCCCGACACAACAGTTACAAGTTCAACACTTTAATTAACACAAATTGAAAGAGGTTTAAAAAGGCTTGCATTTAAAGGGTTAGATGTTTGTAGGAAGGGAGGGAGGGAGGTGTGACGAAGGGAGGAAAGGATCGCATTTCAAAAGGATGTAGGGAAGGAGGGATGAGTGGTCGAAGGGATGGATGAAGGGAAGGATGAAGGGATCTAGGGAGGAGGATGAAATATACAAAGGTAAGTTGGGAGGGACGAACGGAGATACAGATGTCGAGAGGGAGGAATAAATCGGACAAAGGGATGAAATGGACAAAGTTATGTAGGAAGGTATCAAGGGATTGAAGTAAGGGGATAATGAAGGGGTATAGGGAGTGAGGGACGAAGAGAAGAAAGGATCACATTTCAAAGGGATGAGTGGTGGAAGGGATGAAAAAAGGGCGGGATGAAATATACCAAGGTATGTCAATTAAACGTATTTTAATCGCGATTACGATTATGGCTTGCAACGATTACGAAAACAACGTAATTGAAATAAAACTATTATTGTCTTATTTATTTTTGTGGTTTTTCAGTTGAATTATACTTGAAGGTCGGGGTAATAACTGTTAAAAACATACTGTTCAAAAAGAAAATCTCCAATAAATGGATGTTTTCAAAATCAATGAATATTCGCATTTAATAACCCAAATAATGGAGATTATGATTTTTGCCATAATCGAGCAGCCCTAATATAAAGGTATGTTAGGAGGTAGGGTTTAAAGTGTTGAAGGGATAAATGGATGGGAGGGGTGTATGGAGGGAAGGATCTGATATATTGAAGGGATGTAGGGAATGAGGGATGAAGGGAAGTGGGTAAAGAAGCGGTTGGTTGGTTGAGATCGACTACTTTTACTAAAAGTAGTCGATCTCAACCTTAATTCAAAGTGAGGTTTCCATAAGTCCCTCTCTCTCTTCGGCCTGACACCAGACGCCTCTCAATCGTTCTTCCTCTCATCGCAGCCGCCATCATCCATTTATCTCTCCGCCGGCTATCCTTTACAAGGCCAGGTCGATTTAATATGATGGACAGCGGAGACGGAGAGAGCGTTCCTCTGACAGCCGTAACACCCTGCCTCCAATTGACCTGGGCCTCTGCAGCCACAGTTAGCTGCTTTATATACAGCTGAGCTCGTAAATCTGCTGCACCAGGGAGCGGACCAACACGGGGAGGGGATGCAGGACATATCGTTTTCTCACACTTGGACGAGCTCCATGTCGGTGCAAATGAATAGATGTAGATGCACAGTGTATACGAAAGGCTCTCCAAGGCAATGAGGATGCAGTGAGGAGAAGTGCAAGATAATATTATGGGCGGGTTCATTATATGTTGATATAGAGTAGGGCTGTCAGTCGATTAAAATATGTATCTGTTCTAAATGTTCCTTAGAGGAATATTTTTCAAGTTTTGTAATACTCTTATCAACGTGTGTGTGTGTGTGTGTGTGTGTGTGTGTGTGTGTGTGTGTGTGTGTGTGTGTGTGTGTGTGTGTGTGTGTGTGTGTGTGTGTGTGTGTGTGTGTGTGTGTGTGTGTGTGTGTGTGTGTGTGTGTGTGTGTGTGTGTGTGTGTGTGTGTGTGTGTGTGTGTGTGTGTGTGTGTGTGTGTGTGTGTGTGTGTGTGTGTGTGTGTGTTGACTTTTCGTAAATGTCGAGGACGCTTCCTTGGTAGCACATGTCTTCCGAGTCAGGTCCTTCAGAAGCGAGGCAAGAATCCTTCCTAGCCTCGGAAAACAAAGAATGGTGGAACAGGCTAACGGGTGTGCGTCATATGCGAGGCCTCGCCTTAAATGGAGCGCGATTTCCGCCAAAGATTTGAAAAGTGGTCCGTGCGCAAAGCATTGTGGGGATTTTAAGGCCGCGGAGTCTACACATGTGCAGCCTCGAAATGTCCCGCTATGAAGTACGCCGGCCTCTGTAGAATTCCAAGTATGCTGGACATTGGAACAGTCCTTCGGCGGGACTCGGTGACGTAGTATGCTTGAAATAGTGGCTCTGGAGCATCCTTCCTCGACATTGAGAAACACCCACAGTTAAGTGAGTGTATTAAATCTGGAACTTGGTCATTACTGGGAGTTGTAATTGAATTAAGACTCAACTATTCCCATTTAACTGAATCAACTAAAGTGATTGTAATCGGCTAAATTTAAAAACAGGACTTCACAAAAAGATACATTACGGAAATACGTTTTATATTAAATGGGTATAAAACAATATCAAAAACTTTTTACATATTGTAATGCAATACATGATTGTCGCTAAAAGCCTTGTCTCCACATTACAATAAAATATAGAAATTAATTGATTAATTAAAATTAAAATTAAAAAAATGCATCTGATACTCCTCCGATTCGCGCCAACATTGACGTGACTGTGTCAGCTTTCATAATAATAACAGTTTGCTGCGCTTGCTAGCTAGCGACCGACTTCATAAGGTGAATATTTTTGTCTAAAAATGTCTGAAAAACGTAAAGGAGATGACAGCTCATCTGCAATCAAAAAGAAAATGAGGACCTACCTAGAGAGCTATCTTAACTTCGGTTTCATGGAGGGAACGGACAAAACCCGCCCAGAGTGTGTGATATGCAGAGAGAAGCTAGCCAACGAAAGCATGAAACCCAGCAAAATGAAGAGACACCAACAGACCATGCACCCAGAAACAGTCGGGCGTGATCGGGACTTTTTCATAAAGAAACAACACCTTGCAAAGGCAAACAAGCCAATGGATATTAGAACAGCGTTTGTTAGGGCTGGCAGCGATGCACAGAAGGCCACCGAGGCCTCTTTTGAATGTGCACTAATAGCAAAGGCAAAGAAAACCGCACAACATTGGCGAGCAGCTCATTAAGCCAGCTTGCATTAAGATGGTTGAGAAACTGTGCGGCCCGCAGGTGGCGGAGAAGCTAAAAACTGTACCACTGTCAAACAATACGGTGAAAGACAGAATTGACAAGATGGCAAGTAACTGCGAGCTGCAGCTGCTCGAAAAGCTTGGAAAGGGCCGTTTGCCATACAACTTGATGAAACCACAACTGTAGCAGACGAGGCTGTGCTGATTGTTTATGTGCAATATATCGATGGGGAAGATTTGAAGCAGGACATTCTTATGTCAGTCAACCTTACCACTACCACCCGGGGTGAGGACATTTTTACTGCAGTGGATTCTTACCTCTCATCCCACAATCTTTCCTATGAGAATTTAGTTGCATGTTGCACAGACGGAGCTGCCTCAATGATGGGGAAAAACAAGATCTAACAGTCGCTTGAAAGAAAAGGCCCCACACTGCACAATATTTCACTGTGTGATACATCGCCAGGCCCTGGCCAGCAAGAAACTGTCAGAAGACCTCAGCGAAACACTCAACTGTTGTTAAAATAGTCAATTTCATCAAAGGTCGCCCCACCAACAAGCGTCTATTCGCAGACTTGTGCGAGGATGAAGCGCACCAAACCCTCCTCCTGCACACCGAGGTGCGCTGGCTCTCACGCGGCCGAGTGCTGGCACGCTTTGTAGAACTGAAGGAAAAAATTGAAGAGTTTCTACAAACTCGTAACCGCGCACTGTCAGAGCAAGTGACTGAGTCATTCTGGATTAAAACAGCATACCTGGCCGACATCTTCAGTCTCTACAATGAAACGAACAAGCGTCTGCAAGGCGTGGAGTCCAACATTCTCCAATGTAAAGAGACGCTCGATGCATTTGTGCGCAAACTGGAGTACAGGGTCGGGAAAATGGAGAGGGGGGAGCTGCAACAGTTTCCACTACTGCTGAAACAATCCCAAAACAATCCTGAAACGGTGCCTGTGTCTGTACGTCGCAAATTCATCCGCCATATGAACGCACTGCAAACGGAAATGCAATCACGGTTCGCTGACATAGACGAGTATGTCTCCAAGGAATTGTGGGTTTTAGATCCCTTTATTGCCAAAATTGAGGATGTGGAATACCTGGATTGCGAAGATGAGCTCACCGACATCCAAGCTGACTCGCTGTCAAAGAAATACTTCCAGGAAAAAGGATTTAAAAAGTTTTGGATTGTCAAAGGACCAAGCCTCGCTCCAAAGCTCACACTGCATGCCACGACCAGGATTATACTCCCATTCAGTACGACATATCTCTCAGAAACAGCCTTCAGCGCACTTGTTGCCATCAAAACAAAAGCACGCAACACACTGGACGTTCACAACGACTTTAGACTGGCTGTCACTCACATTACACCGGACATTCCATCCCTGGCTGCGGGCGTGCAAGCCCAAGGTTCACATTAATGAACCTACTTGAACCTCGTCTTCTCTCTGCTACCTGTTCCATGGCAGACAAGCATTTGATTTACCTGCTTAATATGCCAGTTTTTCATTTTTGTTTTATACAGGCCTATGCCACCATATTACCATTCTTTTATTAGACATAGTCTATTCTTTTGAAGTGTCCTGTTCTTCGACATTTGAAATAAATATGATGCATACATTTGCAAGTAAGTAGCTAATAAAAGCATACAAAGACAGAAGTGTTTCATTTTTTCTTTAATAGAAATGTTTCTTCTGCGCGTAAAGTGTCGGTTTCAGTTGGATTATTTGTCACAGTTGCTCCGATCAAATCGCTCTCCTCCATTTTGTAGATTATTTACGACTTTTGAATCCACATAAACACATCGCCAAAATCCGGGTTACTTTGAGCGTGTGTTTTAAACAGTTTAATCCCTTTGTGAATTGTTTCCACTTGTGCCGTCCTTTAATTTCTCCATACAGCGGGAATCCAAATGAATTAATCCTGAGTCCAATAACCATCAAAGTCGCTCCAATAGAGCTCCTTAACTACGCTTTCATCCTCCTTTAACAACACACTCCATTCATCCAGTTTGTGATAGTAGTTGTAGCATTTTGAGACTTTTAAACTTTAATTACCGCTGTGTGTGTGTGTGTGTGTGTGTGTGTGTGTGTGTGTGTGTGTGTGTGTGTGTGTGTGTGTGTGTGTGTGTGTGTGTGTGTGTGTGTGTGTGTGTGTGTGTGTGTGTGTGTGTGTGTGTGTGTGTGTGTGTGTGTGTGTGTGTGTGTGTGTGTGTGTGTGTGTGTGTGTGTGTGTGTGTGTGTGTGTGTGTGTGTGTGTGTGTGTGTGGAGAACCGCTGTTACCAGGCACGTCTGTCACTACCCGATCTGCCCCCCTGTCCGATCTGTACTGCGCATGTGTGAGATGGTCCGCCATACTGGACAACTACATACGGCAACTCTAATAGGACACTTCACACAGTGGCGTTTGGCAAAGCAGAAAAAGAACACAAAAAACCGGGAGAGATGAGTTATTGTTATTACAACGTGACTTCACTATTATTTAACAACTCTTTTTATTGGGTTATTTTATTTGGGGTTAAGTACATTGTCAGAATAAGTGAGAAATGGATTTAACTTCTGTTAGACAGCCATATGCCATAGATGTTTGCATACATTCACAGTAAATATTTATTCAGTATGATAGCTATCTAACAAAAGTTAAATCCATTTCTCACTTATTCTGACAATGTACTTAACCCCAAATAAAATAACCCAATAAAAAGAGTTGTTAAATAATAGTGAAGTCACGTTGTAATAACGAATAACACAGCTCTCTCGGTTTTTTTCGTTTTCTTTTTGTGCTTTGCCAAACGCCACTGTGTTGGGTTGCTGTACGGAGTTGTCCAGTATGGCAGACCATCTCGCACATGCGCAGTACAGATCGGGCAGGGGGGCAGATCGGCAACAGCGATAATTAAAGTTTCAAAGTTTTGGGGGGTCGCAAATTCCAACAGGAGTCATTTGGGGGGGCCCTGGGTGAAAAAGGTTGGGAACCCCTGATCTATACGATACGATACGATACTTTATTCGTCGGATCAAGTCTGAAATCTGAGTTGCGTCACAGCAGTCTAATCTGCCTAGAAGAAATACAGCAACTCTGAGGAGAGAAAGTGCGATATGTAGCAGAATTGTTGAGATATTTTGCTCGGGGCTGGTGGAGAGCAAAACAAAGCTAAAAGAGAAGTATTATGAACGTACTTCGACAGAATCAGAAGACGTAACAACATGTCTGCCAGATGTGTAAGCAGGGGTAACAGAGATCTTAGCAGTCAGAAAATAATTAGTTAAAATGTTGATGTTGCTGTTTGTCTGCTCCTTAATCTGCCTGGGATTGCAGCTGTGTGCGTGTGATTATGCAAATGAGCTGTGTGGTAGCCCCAACATCATTGGCTGCCCATCCCCTGGTCCGCCTCTGAAGATGGTGATTGGATCGTCATCGTCCAATCGCAGCGCACAGCCGGCGCACACCTGCTGGGGAGGAGTACAAAGGCTGCAGACTATCAGGACTCTGGAGGCGCTGACATGTGGACAGACGCCTCTCGCTACTATAGAATTCTGTTAACTGGTTCAACTGGATTAAACCGGGATTAAATCAATCAACTTGTGTGATTAGTAGTGTCGAGAGTAGTTTAGTTAGTGTTTAGTAGTGATGGCGAGATGAAGCCTGATGAAGCTTTGAAGCTTTCCAGCCAATTGGTTCGCTAAAGGCTCCGTCTCATGAGGCTTCATCATGGGCTTCATTTGAACACTAACCCCCTGCTGGTCAAAGTGTGTACAACAGGCAGATTAGAAATCTCGACAGTGTGCTTTCTCATACCGAGTCCCCAATGAGTAAAGCCTTAGAATAACTCTAAACAACCAACATTAAATCATATTTTCATGTTAACAATATTGTATTTATTCCAGTTGAATGATTGTGATTGAAAATCCGAAGGAGGCTGGTACACTTTGCAAAGAGGGATTTGTGTTCCTTAATAATATTCGTAAACTTAACCATGTTGTAGCCGGAGAAAGGCTAAACCATATCAAAGAATACATTTATTAATTATCTCATTTAGCTGTAGCTTTTATAAACAACAAAAAATACGTATTGTCCAGTCGTTGAACCAGAGACCCTGCCGTCGTGAGTCAACTGCTTTCCAGCTGAGCCACAGCACACACACTAAAGCTCCCGGAAAAAACTAACATCTTTATTCCTGTATTTATTGATGTTTTTATTCCTACATTTATTTATGCTTGTATCTCTTTATACTTATGACATGTTCCGACCTCTATCAGTGAGGGTCTGAGCTCTCTTGATCCATCGTGTCCCCGGGCCCGGGTACAGGAGGGGTAATATGTTCTTATTATACATCCATGGGTATTATGAGCGGTGTGGTTCAACGGTTCAACCGATCTGAATCCTTCCTGAAGCAGTCACGTGGTATCGACAGGCAGCGAGGCTTCGTTTGTCATCGGTGACGTCACTGGCCCAAAACGATACAAGCCTCGGTACAAGCTTCACAAAAAGCTTCGGGGATTACTCGACACACGCTCCGAAGCCTCGGCGCAATACATAACATCACTAGTGTTTAGAGTAGTTTAGGATTTTGTGACGGTTGCCTTTTAGTTTAGCTGCGTGTGTTGTACATATTGCCTGTGTTAGTCTGCAACACTTTTAAAGTGAGGTTTCGTTCTTTATTTAGTATATTAGTATTTATTTTCCCTGTATGCCTTTAGTCTCCTTTTGAGTCCTCCCTTAGTTTGGTTATCTGTCAACCTGTGCCCTTTTGTTTGTTTCAGGCTGCACGCCTTCCATTTTGTTTACCGCTGCTATTTAAAATAAATCGCCTATAAGTATACCAATCTGGCCTGTCGGTCCCTTTAGTTCCCCCTAGCCAATTGGGAACGTAACAGTTGAGATGATAACTATGATCTGCAGTTCCAGATTCAGCCACAGCAGCTGGCTTTGGTTTTTCTAAATGCACATGTCATGCTTTTATAACAACACGTTTTCGTCGGGTTGAAGACTCAAATTACCCGCTGGGCCCAAACTAAAGAAAATGAAAAGTCTAACCGCTGCCGTTTGTAATGGGTTTATCCAAAGGAGTAAGATGCAACCGAACCGTTTATCGCTTTTCTAATTATGTATTTTTTTTTAATTGTACAGCTACGGCTAAAAATGACAAGATAAACAAAGATGTTTGCCAAGTTCCCATATCTGCGACATCAAATGAACGGCCAGCTGTCTCCCTGTAAGTCGGGGGTTCTCAAAGTGTTGATGAGTGAGGGCCAATGTAGGTACCCACTATTAATAATAATAATAATAATAATAATATTAATTTTATATAGCGCTTTTCTGAACCCAAAGACGCTTTACATTTGGGAGGGAGCGTAGACAAACAAAACAAAAACAAAGACAGAACCAAAAAGAAACAAAACACAACAGAAAAGCAGTCAGGAGGAAGTTGATTGAGAGGGGGCGGGGCTTATGGATACAGAGTTGAAGAGGTGGGTTTTGAGGCGGGACTGGAACAGGGTGAGGGGCTCAGACTCACGGATATTGGATTGAGGGCCGCCCAAGAAAAACGGAACACAAAATAATTCCAAAACAAATCCTTTCTTTATTGTACTAACCAATTACCGCAACTCGCGAGATGCCTAGTTGCCATGCAACCAGTAGTCTAGCAAACTTTCCACAAGCTGTCATTCATAATTTAGGAATGACAACCCAGGGGGCGCAGTTTCACCATTCTTAAATTCCATTCTAATTCTTACTCGATACGACCCACGGAGGATTAAAATATAACGCATGCATTTCAGCGTGTCACATCGCGGGCCGCCAGAAACATTTCCGAGGGCCGCCATTGGCCCACGGGCCGCACTTTGAGAACCCCTGCTGTAAGTGATTGTTGTTGGTGCAATATTACAGACATACAGTCTATCAATGCGCCGATGGTCGTGCACATCACCCTCTAAATGTTCCGTACAGCATGTCCAACACTAGTGCAACACATGTTCCTTGCTCACACACCTCTTACACACAGTCCCTCGCCTTCCTCTCCCCTTTGAGACGCGTGAATGTGAAAAGCTTTGCCTCTGTAGCCACTGCAGGGAGATTGATTTTCGAGCTGTCGCCTCGCATTCAGCCCTCGTGTTATTCACTCCCAATGCGGGGCTCAGTATTCTGGTGGCGATGGAGGGATGCGTCGGGGGGGCCACCCAGTCATTCCTTCACACTCTCGAACACTCTCCATCCACTTCACAAGGTCGCCCGCAGCCGCGTATCTGTATTCATCACGTCTCAATCCACAGCAAACAAGCGAAGCCCGGGGGCGTCTGGAGGGGTGTCGCGCTCGGTGTGCGAGCGTGTCCCTGTGAGAGTTGTATTCCTGCCCTGGACCGTCTGACCTGCGCGAGGCTCTGCCTGCAGACGTGTGTGTGGCGTGGTTTTGAATTTACCGGTTTGTACTTCAATCATTCTTACATGTATTTTCATATCCAAAATTACTCATTTATGAAGTTGTTGTTGCTATGGAAACAACATTACGGAGAAAACGTAATGTCTTCTACATATAAAGACGGATAAAGTAAAGAACAAAGTCTGAAGATATCAGTACAGTATCATAGTACTGTAACATAATTGTTTTTGGTGCTTTCATTGCAGTGTCTGTTTGTGTTCTTATGGAACTCGGTGCAAGTCGAGTCCTACCTAGGTCACCTACCTAGGTCACCTACCTGCCTTCACTAGCCGTACGGAGGCTCAGTCACTGGTACACGTTCATCTACAAAGCCATGCTGGGTAAACTACCAACTGATATCTGCTCCCTGATCTCTCGACGAATGGAAAGTACGTATTTCCTGAGATCTCGTGATGTTTTATTAAATGCGCCACGTGCTCGGACTGTCTGAGGGGAGAAAGCTTTTAGACGAGCAGCTCCTCTGACTTGGAACCGTCTGCACAGCTGTTTGAACCTGAGCGCTTTGGTTCCCCTGCGTCACTCTGAAACTCGCTGGGCGACATGCTGTCTGATACTCTTCTTCTCCCCTCCTCTTCTTCTTCCCTCCTCTTCCTCTTCCCTCCTCTTCTTCTTCCCTCCTCTTCCTCTTCCCTCCTCTTCTTCTCCCCTCCTCTTCTTCTCCCCTCCTCTTCCTCTTCCCTCCTCTTCTTCTTCTCTCCTCTTCCTCTTCCCTCCTCTTCTTCTTCCCTCCTCTTCCTCTTCCCTCCTCTTCTTCTCCCCTCCTCTTCTTCTTGTACATTATGTTGTGTGTCGTCCTTATTGTTGTTCTGATGTTACATGTGTAACTAATGTCCTGCAGGTCCCCCTGAAGAAGAGATGTTTTGATCTCAAGGGGGCGGGGCTTCACCTGGTTCAATAAAGGCTACAAACACGTTATTAATTGTCTCTCATTTCCCAAGCTGCATTCAAAAGGCAGATTGTGGGCGTGACTCTTTAGGTTACTACGACATCTTCGACAGCCAATCACCAATCGAGCAGACTTTTAAACTGTTCTCCTTGTTTGTTACGTCTGTCTCAGTTTACTCTCGTTACATTCAGGTAGTAATCAAAGAGCGAGATCAGTCCGGTTTGATTATCATCATAACTCACGTTTAGTCTTCAGCTTTCGTTTCCCCGTTTCATTTCAGTCGGGTGGTCAAACCCGTCGTTTCTGTTTCTCATTAGAAATACAATCGTTTGATATTTCCTAACCATTCATTCGATGAAGGTCTTAACTGACCGTCATTTATTTTGTTCTTATGAAGTTATATTTCGGTTCAGACGTTGCAGTCCATTTCTATTTTACATACGAACAACTTTGGGTCCATTTCACATCGTAATGGCTTTTTTCGAAAAATCTCAGAATTCTGACTTTTGTTTTATTATTTTGACGTCTGATTTTATGGATCTATTTGACATCATCTGATCAAGTGTCCTTGTTGCCATAGTGGGGATCAGATTTTAATGGTTGTGATCTTCTTTGTGCTTTCAGTAGTTTGTTTTTAATCGAGGTTAAAAATGAGTGGAAGTTAATTTCACTTTCAGCAGTGGCTTTGAAGGAGACGGCAGCCAATATGGACATGACTGAGTAAACGGAGAGACACACACACACACACACACACACCTGGGCTAAGTCACATCTCTTGTAATTAAGTTGTTATCTCCCTGAGGTTTCTCCCATGTTCCCCTTTAAACTGTGGGTTTTCTCCGGATGTTTTTCCTTGTACGATGTGAGGGTCTGAGGACAGAGGGTCTAAGGACAGAGGGTCTGAGGACAGAGGGTCTGAGGACAGAGGGTCTAAGGACAGAGGGTCTGAGGACAGAGGGTCTGAGGACAGAGGGTCTAAGGACAGAGGGTCTGAGGACAGAGAGTCTAAAGACAGAGGGTCTAAGGACAGAGGGTCTGAGGACAGAGAGTCTAAAGACAGAGGGTCTAAGGACAGAGGGTCTGAGGACAGAGGGTCTGAGGACAGAGGGTCTAAGGACAGAGGGTCTGAGGACAGAGGGTCTGAGGACAGAGGGTCTAAGGACAGAGGGTCTGAGGACAGAGGGTCTAAGGACAGAGGGTCTGAGGACAGAGGGTCTGAGGACAGAGGGTCTGAGGACAGAGGGTCTGAGGACAGAGGGTCTGAGGACAGAGGGTCTAAGGACAGAGGGTCTGAGGACAGAGAGTCTAAAGACAGAGGGTCTAAGGACAGAGGGTCTGAGGACAGAGGGTCTGAGGACAGAGGGTCTAAAGACAGAGGGTCTAAGGACAGAGGGTCTGAGGACAGAGGGTCTAAGGACAGAGGGTCTAAGGACAGAGGGTCTGAGGACAGAGGGTCTAAGGACAGAGGGTGTCGTATTGCCATACTGATATTCTCTACACACTGAAGTCCACTGAGATAAATAAACATTGATCGATTGATCCTGATAGAAAATGCCTATGACCGCTCGTAGCTTAGCTGCACTGAATGTAATACATGCTGCTTATCGGACCACAGAAAAGACAAGGCCAAGAAAAAAGTCAGCAAATCTACCTCCTCAAAACCTGACGGCACTTCAGGAGATGTAGCTTCAGTCCGTGTGGCTTAAACCATCACAAAATGTCAAATGTGAAACAAACCAAATATAGAAATCTAGTTTTAATTATAGAAATGTGAGTACTTTTTTAAAAATATGTACATTTTTGTAAACAAAACAAAACGGGATGGAGTTCTGCTGCTTTGTCTTAAGTGCTTCTCTTAATCACAGATCAAATGTTCCAGACAAACAAAACATAGTAAAGACACAAATACTCGCCATAAACCTGTGTGTTCGTAACTCACAGGTGACATTATCCTTTCTTGCAAGTCCACAAGTGTCCATCTGATCTTTTCTAAGCATGTCCAGAGAAACCAGATTTTCCGTCCGAAGCTCATCTCTAGTGTCAGAGTCTTGAATTCTGGTTTCTGCATTTCAAATTGTTCCATCAAATCAAATCCTTCAGACCAATCCCAGTTAAAGTGCTTCACTCAGCTGGATTAGCGATGGTTTCCCCTGTGTGAAGTTGGAGTTCTCTCAAGGACACCAGCTGGTGAAAGGATACAGCTTGCAATGGACGGTCTTAAACCTGCAGAGGACAGAAGGGATTACAAATAACTCAGAGGGATCTTTAAAAGCTTTCTTTAAATATCCCTGACACGTCCATTTGTTTTAAACGGCTGGTTGGTTAGACGGATGTAAATGGCATGTGTGTAATAGCCATTGAACTGTCCGAAAGAGAAAGAGAAAACGGGTTTTGAGGGGTTTCGAATTCTTTTTTTGGTCGAGGAAGAGAAGTAACAAACGAACCTGATCAGTCTTGAATCAATGAAATTGTGTTTATGTTTTTTAAGTATTCTTTTTGTACACAACAGTATGTGTTAAATGGATATATGTATACAGTTTTTCCCCGTCTTTGCACATATGATTTGTACCACATGTACCTACTTTGGACTTCCACACAGACATGTATTTTCATATCCAAAATTACTCATTTATGTAAACTATTGTTGATATGTAATTGCATGAACTCTTGGCTGTGCGATCCTGTGTTTCAATCGTATTCCTGTTTCTGCTTAAAGCCCCTGTCACACTGTCCCGAAAGTGACACCCGATGGACACACGATAAAGGAAATGTTCAAATTCGGCTGTGATCGTAGCAACGTCGGGCCGTTCGTGAGGGCATCTAAGCCATCGTGTGACCGCCGGTGGAGTTTCTCAGGCTCCGGCAGCAACTTCGTGAGCGGCAACTTCGTAAGGCACTCGCGAGGGCATCTTGTCAAGTCGTGTCATCTTCGGTGCATTCGCCCTCACTCTGATCGGGGCGAATGCCCGATGGCACCGATGATAACAAGATGCCCTCACGATGGCCTTACGAAGGGCAACATGGACACACGAATTCAACACGAAAATGAACCTTCTCAAGGTCCTTCGGCAATTTGTTGGCATGCCAAAGATTTTGCCTCCGCTCACGAAGTTGCTGCCGGAGCCTGAGAAACTCCACCGGCGGTCATACGATGGCTTAGATGCCCTCACGAACGGCCCGATGTTGCTACGATCAGAGCCGAATTTGAACATTTCCTTTATCGTGTGTCCATCGGGTATCAATTTCGGGACGGTGTGACAGGGCTTTAAGCAGAATCTCATGTACACATATTATGTAAATAACCCAATTTGTGTTCTGTGAAACTGAAAAGGATATAATATATTATTTTGAAGGCGAGTTGACAGGAAGTTGTTGTTGCTATGGAAACAACATTACGGAGAAAACGTAATATCTTCTACATATAAAGACGGAGAAAGTAAAGAACAAAGTCTGAAGATATCAGTACAGTATCATAGTACTGTAACATAATTGTTTTTGGTACTTTCGTTGCAGTTGTATTTCTGAAATGTAATGTAAATGTCTTCGTGTGTGGTTCGGGGCCATCTTCGTGCGAAATTCACAATTCCGTATTCGTGTGTCCATCGGGTGTCAATTTCGGGACAGCGTGACAGGGCCTTAAACGCCTGCATTTCCTGACGGGGATCAATAAAGATTTATTTCATCGTACCTTTGTGACTCCTCAAAGCACTTTTACATACACACACATTCATTCAGAGGCTGCCGTACGTTCAAGGTGCCATTTACTCTCAGGTGAGACATTCACACACCGTAGTGAAATGCCATCGGGAGCGATTTGGGGTTTAGTATTCTGCCAAGGACACGTTGACATTAGTCAGGGGACTGAGTGGAACACGACCGCCAGTATAACTCTATTTTAAGTCAGTCTGCATTGACCCTAAAAAGGTGGTTTTCCGTCCGATGTAGAACACGCTTTGGAGATAATTGAACAAAGAAAAAGCTAATAACGGCTTGTTCCCAACTGCAGAAGAATAGCGCTCCAATACGGGCGATAAACGATAATGACTGAATGGAAATATGATGTTGAGTAGCATGCCTTTTATCTGACGTTATTTTCCGTCTCTTCAACGAAGCAGAAGTTACAGTGGATGGAAGTCACACGCTTTGTGTACGTCAAATAAACACCAACTTTTCCACCCGAGCCAAAAAAAAAAACTTGTTTGAGATATCTCACGATTTTCTGCGTTTCTACTCAAGTTTTCTTATCAGCATTTTGAAAATTGGTAGTAATAGTTGAATCAGATCCGAGCAGTGTTGGGACGCGTTACAAAGTAAAGTACTTGAGTAAATGTACTTAGATACTCCCTGTGTCACATGCGGAGACGCGCTGTGGGCGTGTTTGTGTTGTTTACTAACAGGACTGTCATGGCGGCGGCGGAGCTCAGGTCTAGTTTCTCCACCTGGAGATATTCTCACTGTTTCACTTTTGTCGAGCACAAAGAAAAGAACGTTTCTGTTAAATGTAAGCTGTGTCCTGGCGGGTCAAAGAGCCTATCTGCTGCCCAGACCAGTCATTCACATCTCTCATCTGCAGAAACAACATGCTGGGACGAAGCTGGTAGCTAAGACCACAGAGACTCAGCCGACGCCACTCCACCTGCACCTGCACCTAAGCAAAGCATTACTTTTTGGTGTAAGTAATCAGTAGAGTAACTGAGTTACTTTTGAAATGAAGTAACTAGTAATGGTAACTAGTTACTGGTTTTCAGTAACTAGCACAACACTGGATCCGAGTAGCCTTTTAAATGAATGCTCATTTTCAGGTGTATATCAGTATGTAGTGTCTCTACTTTAAAGAGTCCTCTCCTGCTGATGTTCAGGTGTATATCAGTACGTAGTGTCTCTACTTTAAAGAGTCCTCTCCTGCTGATGTTCAGGTGTATGTCAGTATGTAGTGTCTCTACTTTAAAGAGTCCTCTCCTGCTGATGCTCAGGTGTATATCAGTACGTAGTGTCTCTACTTTAAAGAGTCCTCTCCTGCTGATGTTCAGGTGTATATCAGTATGTAGTGTCTCTACTTTAAAGAGTCCTCTCCTGCTGATGCTCAGGTGTATAAACAGAGGAGTCCAATGGAGGCGAACACGGGGGTGTTAGGCTTAATAGGGCCTTTTTTAACGTTATGGGAAATAGCTCTGTCGTTAATTCCCAATCCAGATATAATGTATCGTCCACAGTGTGGGATCTGGGGACAATAAGTTACTGTGACTTTGTGTCGTCCTCTCAGCAGCCGGTGATACAGATGATCCACCAAAGGAGAGAAAGCTCAAGCAGCTAAAAATAGCCCGGCAGAGCGTCTGATGAATATGTCAGACAGTAATATCGTCACACTGGAATATTTAGGCTTCTTTATGGTTTTTACCCCCGGCAAGGAGACCATTGTTCTGTTATTAGTTCCTCTAATCTTAAAAAAAGTGTTTTGATTAGAATCGGTGGAGAGTAATTTGTGGACGGAAGAATAAATGATTAGCTTGTTGTTTGGATCCTGGAACATTTTAAAGGCCCCGTGTCACGGCCATTTCTACAGATCATAATTCCATCGTTGAGGTCGACTAGAATAGATTCACATTGTTCAATGTTCCAAACTCACATTGGTTTCTCACAGCCTCTCTGTATAGTCTGTGTATTCTCTCTCTGTCCTACACGGCTTGTTGGAGCTCCTGCCCCCCCCCTCTCCCTGTGAGCCCACTGTGCTCTGATTGGTCAGCTCGCCCAACTCGCTGCTGGAGGAGGGGACAGTGTGAGCTGGGTTCATTTCCTGGTTGCTGCGTGGGGTCTGCGAGACATCGCGAATGGACGCGGGAAGGGGGGGTGCTGAGGGGGCTGCGGCACCCCCCTCTGCGAGGCTCCACTTACAGTTTACATGCATAAAGCTACGTAACACACAAGGGGACGGGTAACAACCGGAGAGCATGACATGGGACCTTTAAAGACTAGAATATATGCTGCATTTCTGACCTAGTCTTTTACATCTGCTTTTATTATCATTACTTAGTTAAGGAAATAGTTTCAGCCCAGTTCTGCTTTGGTTTGAAATGATTTCTTAACATTTGGAGATATCTACTTTTCTGATATTATTCTATATTTCATATTGAACGGGAACATGTGAAAAACTTGCCATCTTTGGGTATCCCTATCCCTATGTAAAAATTTTTTTATTATCATTTATTTGACAGACAATCAGACGGTCACAACTTAGATTTTCTTATTTTCTTACAATATTCTTATCTTATCGTCATGACCGAAAGAACGAGATCACGGATACAAGCGGTCGAGATGGGTTTTCTCCGCAGGGTGGCTGGTGTCTCCCTCAGGGATAAGGAGAGAAGTCCGGTCATCAGGGAGGGACTCGGAGTTGAGCCGCTCCTCCTTCGCGTCGAAAGGAGCCAGTTGAGGTGGTTCGGGCACCTAGTTAGGATGCCACCTGGGCGCCTCCCTAGGGAGGTGTTCCAGGCACGTCCAGCTGGGAGGAGACCGAGGGGTAGACCTAGGACCAGGTGGAGGGATTATATCTCTTCTGGCCTGGGAGCGCCTTGGGACCCCCCAGTCAGAGCTGGTTGATGAGGGGAAAGGAACGTTTGGGGCTCTCTGCTGGAACTGATACCCCGAGACCCGACCACGGAGAAGCGGAGAAGATATGGATGGATGGATTCTTATCTGAATGAGTTTAGTAATGCTATTTGCAAATCATAGTTTATATTCTGTAACATTCTTGACCTGATTTCTGGAAAGATCTAAATGAATTTCAATCGATATCCCCGGGGTAACGGGACGAGATGTCAAGAAGAAACATGCTCCGTTTAGAAACCAACTGTTTGTGTTTCGGTGTGTGGCGTTAAATCACCACGTGTTGCTTAGACAGCGCGTTAAAAGTGTGTGTGTGCATGATATGTTAGGGGCTGAGGAGAGAAGGAACTGTTCTCCACGGTTTCCAAACTCATAAAGAATAGAGATATTCAGGGGAAAGGGAAATATCTCCTCGGGTTGATTGTATTGAAGTCTGAGAAAATGAGACGTACTTCTCACTCAGCTTGTTAGTTCAGGACGTAGTAGTCCCTAATGACTTTATAGCGTCAATCTCTACGTTCAAGACTTCTTCGATACAGCATGAAGTTGATTTAGTAAACGATCATCCCGTTTTTAAATTAAACGATAAGTTCATGGAGAGTCAGACGAACCTGGAGGGGTCTTTGTCTTTAGAGAAACTTCCTTTCACCTCGATGCTGATCATCTTGTTCTCAAACATCCCATAGCTCAGTGTCACCTGCGGAGGAACACACACACACACACACACACACACACACACGGTAAGATTCTTATGTGCTAGTCCTGGGTAAGTCAAGGGATAAGTCAAGTCCTTTAAATATGTTTGGGAAGTCTTGAAATGTTGTGTTTAATAAAATAGTCTTCTGTGCATTACCTGATTTGTTAGGTAAAACAAACTCGCCAAATGCAATCTCTGTAGCCGATTCAAACGTGTATTGCTGCAGCTAGCCATTGGAGTATGTCCCCGATGTGTTTGAATAATGCCCGACTGGATTACCTTTCCAATGACCGATACAAATTGTATTCGAAGAGTATTTGAACATGACCAACGATTGCTGTTTGCTAGTCATTTACATTTTTATTAAATTGTGTGTGTGTGTGTGTGTGTGTGTGTGTGTGTGTGTGTGTGTGTGTGTGTGTGTGTGTGTGTGTGTGTGTGTGTGTGTGTGTGTGTGTGTGTGTGTGTGTGTGTGTGTGTGTGTGTGTGTGTGTGTGTGTGTGTGTGTGTGTGTGTGTGTGTGTGTGTGTGTGTGTGTGTACTAGCATTGCTATACTTGTGGGGACCTACATCTGATTACATAGTCACGTGTGGGGACTCACCTCCCTTATGGGGACAAATTGGAGGTCCCCATGAGGGGGATCATTAATGTTAGGGTGAAGACTTGGTTAGGGTGGTTAGGCATGTGTTGGTTATGGTTAAGGTTAGGATAAGTCTCCTGTGTGTGTGTGTGTGTGTGTGTGTGTGTGTGTGTGTGTGTGTGTGTGTGTGTGTGTGTGTGTGTGTGTGTGTGTGTGTGTGTGTGTGTGTGTGTGTGTGTGTGTGTGTGTGTGTGTGTGTGTGTGTGTGTGTACCTGGTGCTGTATGCTCCTGTGGCTGATGAGCAGCAGGTTCTCCAGGTGAGAGTGGAACAGCGGACAGTGGACCATGGAGACGCCGAGCATCTTCTCCACGATGAAGCCCACCGTGCAGTCGTCAGGGAGACGGATCCTCGCCGACGTCAGCTCGAACCGCGAGCCGCTGAAACACACACGGACAAATGTCGGGGAAATTAGCCCAAATGAGTGCTGACTGCTGTGGGTATTGTATTTTTGTATCTCTGGCACAACAATTTCCTTCGGGATGAATAAAGTCTTATCTTATTTCCATGCTGCCGTGCAATTATTAGCATATTAGCGTAGCAACTATTAGCATACTGGAGTAGCTGGCTTGAATTCTCCAGTCTTAAAAACATGTATTTTGATTATCTATTCGATAGAAACATGACATGCAATTGCTTCATGTGTTTACGGGAGTCAGGTTGAATCTGATCTGGGACGCCATGTTGAAATTGATTACAGAATGATAGATGTAATGCTATCTTTAGAACTCGTCAGACCATATACCATCGTGGGGGTGCGCTCACGTGATTGGTTGAACATAAAGGAGACATCTGATTGGTTGAAGTTAGTTCCTTGTTGAAAGAAATGCATGTTTGACTATGGCGACGTCAAGGGCGTCTCAAAACAAAGGAATCAGGTGTAACGGTTTGTATCGTAACAACATCCAAATATATTTTGAAAACTAAATTGTGAATATGGCAGATTTCTAGAACAGTAATGTAAAACTAAAAATATGTATGTGCCGATCAGAAACATGTAGATTTGTTGTGAACATACATATAAAGCATGGTTAACATGGTCATGGTGTAGTGATGAAAAACATTCATTGACTGTCCCTTTATGTTCTGATCGTTCTGTTTAAGATGGGAGAAGTTTTCCAGAATATAAAACAAAACAAAACTGCCTTCCAGCCCAGAAGGATAATGTTGCACATTTTGCATGTTGTGGCCCATTAACTATTTATTGCATGTACTTTAGTGCTGACCTTTTCCAAAGAACATTGTGCATTCTCAGATTGATTCCTCTTGCTTCTGGCCCCATTATTCTATATCAGTATGTAGTGTCTCTACTTTAAAGAGTCCTCTCCCGCTGATGTTCAGGTGTATATCAGTATGTAGTGTCTCTACTTTAAAGAGTCCTCTCCTGCTGATGTTCAGGTGTATATCAGTATGTAGTGTCTCTACTTTAAAGAGTCCTCTCCTGCTGATGTTCAGGTGTATATCAGTATGTAGTGTCTCTACTTTAAAGAGTCCTCTCCTGCTGATGTTCAGGTGTATATCAGTATGTAGTGTCTCTACTTTAAAGAGTCCTCTCCTGCTGATGTTCAGGTGTATATCAGTGTGTAGTGTCTCTACTTTAAAGAGTCCTCTCCTGCTGATGTTCAGGTGTATACCAGTATGTAGTGTCTCTACTTTAAAGAGTCCTCTCCTGCTGATGTTCAGGTGTATATCAGTATGTAGTGTCTCTACTTTAAAGAGTCCTCTCCTGCTGATGTTCAGGTGTATATCAGTATGTAGTGTCTCTACTTTAAAGAGTCCTCTCCTGCTGATGTTCAGGTGTATATCAGTATGTAGTGTCTCTACTCTGACATGTCTCCATGCTTTAATGTTCAAAAAGCTCTTTATTGCTGCAGCACCTCTTTTCACCCTCTGTCTGAAACCAGAGCCCAGTCTGCTCTGATTGGTTAGCTGGTCGACATGCATACAACCTACACACTACAGGGAAGGGAAACCCCCCCGAATGCATAATTAAACCTCTTTATATTATTGCATGTACTTTAATACTTTGTCTGATTGCCTCGTCTGGACATGGTGTCCTTCATAAAGACATTGTATTGAGCTTCAGTTATTACCCGGCCCACGGAGCCATCTTCTCCGCCAGCCTGCGACTCAGACAGAACCCGGCTCCTCCTGTAGCGAACCAGAACCTCACCTCTCTCTGAGGGACCACACACACACACACACACACACACACACACACACACACACACACACAAATAATTACAGATGTGTAATTATGCATATTGAGGTTAACCAAAAGTACATATTGGTGTTTTTAAACAAAACCCCATTCCTTGTTGCTACGAGCGATGAACGGGAAGATGGGTCAAACGTATCTAATGGGTGTTCATTTGAGGCATTAAACCTGCAATGAAGCTGGAGACCAGGGGACACTAAAGAGTGACGCACACAGCTGGAGACCAGGGGACACTAAAGAGTGACGCACACAGCTGGAGACCAGGGGACACTAAAGAGTGACGCACACAGCTGGAGACCAGGGGACACTAAAGAGTGACGCACACAGCTGGAGACCAGGGGACACTAAAAAGTGACGCACACAGCTGGAGACCAGGGGACACCAAAAAGTGACGCACACAGCTGGGAGACCAGGGGACACCAAAAAGTGACGCACACAGCTGGGAGACCAGGGGACACTAAAGAGTGACGCACACCGCTGGGAGACCAGGGGACACTAACAAGTGACACACACAGCTGGGAGACCAGGGGACACTAAAGAGTGACGTACACAGCTGGGAGACCAGGGGACACTAAAGAGTGACGCACACAGCTGGGAGACCAGGGGACACTAAAAAGTGACGCACACAGCTGGGAGACCAGGGGACACTAAAGAGTGACGCACACAGCTTGGAGACCAGGGGACACTAAAGAGTGACGCACACAGCTGGAGACCAGGGGACACTAAAGAGTGACGCACACAGCTGGAGACCAGGGGACACTAAAGAGTGACGCACACAGCTGGAGACCAGGGAACACTAAAAAGTGACGCACACAGCTGGAGACCAGGGAACACTAAAGAGTGACGCACACAGCTGGAGACCAGGGAACACTAAAGAGTGACGCACACAGCTGGAGACCAGGGGACACTAAAGAGTGACGCACACAGCTGGAGACAGTTGTCGAGCTTTATAATCCTGAACGTCACCAAGTATTTTTCCTTTCTCTTGAAAACGGGTTATTTGTCTGTTTATCTTCTCGTAAGTCTTGATACTTCTCACGTCAATCCAGAAACAAGTCATTATTCACGCGGGAATAGAAACAAATCCCCAGAATGCAATATGTTACACAGATCAGTGAATGGGAATATGTCCCTGACGAACACAATGTCTGTCCCAGATCACACACAGTCAGATGTTCTGCTCCCTCACATCTCTTCCCCTTCAGACTCGTATTGATCGTGGTTCTTTCCCAAACCCCCTGATATGAGTTCATCAGTGACTCTGTGCCCTTCCTCCAGCAGCTGTGTGTGTGTCCTTTAAAGCAGTAGACTCTGCGTACCCAGCCGTCAGATGGAGTGTGTGGGGCAGGCAGTAAATACACAACTAATTAGTGACAATGTGTTTCCTTTCCTTTCTCCTTATTCTGTTCCCTTTAATTGTACACCCTTTTTCCTTTTCTCTCAATTTCCGTTCTTTACTTTCCCATTTCCTGTGCTGTTGTTGAACCCGTGTCCTTCCCATTCATCCTCCACTATTCCTTACCATTTATTTTATTAGAGGACAATCCTTTCCTTCCTTTCATTTCCTTTCCTTTCCCAACATGCAGTTCCTTTGCTTTGAATTCTTACTTTCTTGTTAAGTTATTTTCTCATCATTCCTTATCCTCCTCCCCGCTCTCATCCGACGCGGCCGACAGATGCTGAAGCACTACAACAAAACACTTCCATTATCACGAACGATGCCGATATAAAACCCCAGTGTGCCAACGCCATGAAGAAAGACCGTCACCAACTTGAGGACACATGCGGAAGAAGCTCAAAACACAATGCAGACCAGGGGACACTAAAGAGTGACGCACACAGCTGGGAGACCAGGCGACACTAAAAAGGGGCGCACACAGCTGGGAGACCAGGGGACACTAAAGAGTGACGCACACAGCTGGGAGACCAGGGGACACTAAAGAGTGACGCACACAGCTGGGAGACCAGGGGACACTAAAGAGTGACGCACACAGCTGGGAGACCAGGGGACACTAAAGAGTGACGCACACAGCTGGGAGACCAGGGGACACTAAAGAGAGACGCACACAGCTGGGAGACCAGCGGACACTAAAGAGTGACGCACACAGCTGGAGACCAGGGGACACTAAAGAGTGAAGCACACAGCTGGGAGACCAGGGGACACTAATGAGTGACGCACACAGCTGGGAGACCAGGGGACACTAAAGAGTGACGCAC
Source organism: Chaenocephalus aceratus (assembly GCA_023974075.1). Taxonomy (NCBI): domain Eukaryota; kingdom Metazoa; phylum Chordata; class Actinopteri; order Perciformes; family Channichthyidae; genus Chaenocephalus; species Chaenocephalus aceratus. The sequence continues at coordinate 43,089 of JAMFTG010000042.1, read as the reverse complement.
ACAGCTGGAGACCAGGGGACACTAAAGAGTGAAGCACACAGCTGGGAGACCAGGGGACACTAAAGAGAGACGCACACAGCTGAGAGACCAGGGGACACTAAAAAGGGGTGCACACAGCTGGGAGACCAGGGGACACTAAAGAGTGACGCACACAGCTGGGAGACCAGGGGACACTAAAGAGAGACGCACACAGCTGGGAGACCAGGGGACACTAAAGAGTGACGCACACAGCTGGGAGACCAGGGGACACTAAAGAGTGACACACACAGCTGGAGACCAGGGGACACTAAAGAGTGACGCACACAGCTGGGAGATCAGGGGACACTAAAGAGTGACGCACACAGCTGGGAGACCAGGGGACACTAAAGAGAGACGCACACAGCTGAGAGACCAGGGGACACTAAAAAGGGGTGCACACAGCTGGGAGACCAGGGGACACTAAAGAGTGACGCACATAGCTGGAGACCAGGGGACACTAAAGAGTGACGCACACAGCTGGGAGATCAGGGGACACTAAAGAGTGACGCACACAGCTGGGAGACCAGGGGACACTAAAGAGTGACACACACAGCTGGAGACCAGGGGACACTAAAGAGTGAAGCACACAGCTGGGAGACCAGGGGACACTAATGAGTGACGCACACAGCTGGGAGACCAGGGGACACTAAAGAGAGACGCACACAGCTGAGAGACCAGGGGACACTAAAAAGGGGTGCACACAGCTGGGAGACCAGGGGACACTAAAGAGTGACGCACACAGCTGGGAGACCAGAGGACACTAAAGAGTGATGCACACAGCTGGGAGACCAGGGGAAACTAAAGAGAGACGCACACAGCTGGGAGACCAGGGGACACTAAAGAGAGACGCACACAGCTGGGAGACCAGGGGACACTAAAGAGTGGGCCGGAGCTCTTGGTGACGTTCAGGATTATAAAGCTTGACAACTGTCTCCCAGCTGTGTGCGTCACTCTTTAGTGTCCCCTGGTCTCCCAGCTGTGTGCGTCACTCTTTAGTGTCCCCTGGTCTCCCAGCTGTGTGCGTCACTCTTTAGTGTCCCCTGGTCTCCCAGCTGTGTGCGTCACTCTTTAGTGTCCCCTGGTCTCCGTTAGGGCTGCACGATTTTGGGAAAAAATCTAATTGCGATTTTTCTGACAAATATTGTGATTCCAATTGCGATATTTGTTTTTAAGCGACACGACGGAAGTTTATTGTAAAATGCGGCCATAACTCCGGCTAGGAAGGTCGTATCAACGTGCTCCCGTCTCCAGCACCCCGCAGCCCGAGCTACGAGTGAAATAACTAAACTTACATGAAACTTCCGTTGGGTTGCTTTAAAGTCGAGCTTCAGTTCAGATTCTCCCTGTGATAGAAACACGTGATGGAGCGTTGCTAACCTGACTCAGATGGTTCACCAAAGCATCTGAAGCTCCATTGGAAGCCATTTGGAAAAGTATTTCAAAAGTACTTGATTGGATCAAATCTGTCTATCACCTTCTATCATGGGCCACTTCTGATTGGTTAACAATGGCTGGTACATGTGGAGCTCAGCACTTCTGATTGGTGTGGATGACTGACACACAAGAAGAAAAATATATATATATATTAAAAAGAATTGCAGGCTCTGCGATTTGGATTTAAAATTGATTAATCGTTCAGCCCTAGTCTCCGTTGTGTGTGTCACTTTTTAGTGTCCCCTGGTCTCCCAGCTGTGTGTGTCACTTTTTGGTTTTCGCTGTGTGTCCCTTTTTGGCGTCCCCTGGTTTCCGCTGTGTGTCACTTTTTGGTGTGCCCTGGTTTCCGCTGTGTGTCACTTTTTGGCGTCCCCTGGTTTCCGCTGTGTGTCACTTTTTGGCGTCCCCTGGTTTCCGCTGTGTGTCCCTTTTTGGCGTCCCCTGGTTTCCGCTGTGTGTCACTTTTTGGCGTCCCCTGGTTTCCGCCGTGTTTCACTTTTTGGCGTCCCCTGGTTTCCGTTGTGATTGTAGCTTCTTGCAGCGATTTACATTTGCAGCACGTTTCTCCTTATAGAAATGTTTTGGACCGTACCACCGTATTCATCGACCTCTCAGCCGAGCAATAGTGACAGGAAATCAAAAAAAGATAGCCAGCGAGATGTAGGAAAACAAGAGGAGGATACTGAGAGCGAGTCTGACATTCGTTTTGTTTTCTTCATCACAAATCCAACCCTGGCGAAGGCTGAAGATTAGGAGGAGCAGAGCAAAGTGGATGAGAGTGATGGGAACAGAGGAGAGAGGGAGAGAGTTAGCGAACGAAGATAAATTAAAGATGTATTTTTCGGTGCAAGCAGAGTGGATAATGTGACAGACAGTAAGGGAGGTGGAGAGAGTCCTTCTGAGATATGGAGGAAGAGGGAAGAGGGCGGAGGGAAAACCAAAGAGAGAAAGCGACATGTTATTCGGAGAGACCTCTCAGCCCCGTATTTCTACTCAGAAGCATGTGAACCCAGTGACACACACACACACACACACACACACACACACACACCTGGGAATAGCTGCATGTGTAAAACTACCGACCGCCTGCAGTTTGACAACCTTCTTATCCACAGAGAGTTCCTTATGTGTGTGCGTGCGTGTGCGTGTGTGTGTGTGTGTGTGTGTGTGTGTGTGTGTGTGTGTGTGTGTGTGTGTGTGTGTGTGTGTGTGTGTGTGTGTGTGTGTGTGTGTGTGTGTGTGTGTGTGTGCGTGTGCGTGTGTGTGTGTGTGTGTGTGCGATCAATATCTCCAACGAGACACTAATCACTCATGGATCCACTTGGGTCCTGAAATCTTTCCCATGTGGACGAAAAAGACACCGAGCTAAACGTTCCCTATTCCTCATTCATGCATGCATACATTCGGAGAGAGGAGATAGGGGGAGTATGGATTTGGATAGTATGGATTTTAAATGGCGGTGGTTGACATGACCTGACCTCAGCTTTGTTTCACAGATCAAGAGTCCTGGGAGAGCATCAAAAAGGGAAGACATTTAAAAAAGGACGACAGGAAGACAAATGTCCCTTTTTGTAGTTTTGTCCAGCGTTAAAGGTGGGGTAGGTAAGTTTGAGAAACCGGCTCGAGATACACTTGTTGTTATATTCCATGGAATGCTCTGAACATCCCGATAGCAATGAATATCTGAAGTGCTTTGACAACAAATATATAAAAAACATCATCTGTGGAAGCCGTGGCGCTGTAAAAAGCACGACCAATCATCTGAGCCGGCTAAAGTAACTGGATGGCCTGCCTGCCTGTCAGCCTACAATCGGGGCACAGACTTATCTCGTGCCCTCGTTGGTCATGTGCGCGTTCGTGTGTGTTGGGGGAGGGGCTCTGTAAGGAAGTAGCAGATTTTTTCCGGTTGTGTATTTTCAAATTCTAGCGCACTCGAGCTGGTTTCTCCAAAATTACCTACCCCACCTTTAAAGTTAGTTATTGTAACGGCTAACTACAAAAATAAAATAGAGAACTTAACCTAAACCAAACGGCCGCTGGGGCACCAAGAAGTGAACCTTAGGCAGGAAAATAATGTCCAGGCGAGAACATCGTGTTTGTTCGCTTATTATGTGGTATTCCAATAATACAACAATGAACAAAGTGTTACCGTTGGCCTCTCTGCTGTGTTTCCCCTGGTAAAACAACATATGCTCATCTGGTGCAAATCCCACCATATACAATTACACCAGGTGCCCAAAACATGCCTTCAAAATAAAGGCATATATCTACTTTAATTAACTTAAATAATAACACTAAATAATAATACATTTACTATCAAATAATATTAATCAAGATATAGCTATGGCCCTATTTTTTTTTTTGGGGTTCCCCATTTCCTGTCTTTACACCTATACAGGTTTTAGTGCATGTAAATGGTCTGCAAAGGCTACAACCCCTGTTTCTCTCCACTCATCAGTCCGCTGGGTGTAGTCACATGGCCTGCTATCACCCTGAAGTGAAACGAGTCTTTGATTACGGGCAGTTTTTCATTTATTCGTATCTGAAAATACGATAAATACCGAGGTCCAAAACAAGCTAGGGGGGCTCGGGGGCAGGCCCCCCCAAAAAAATGTTGTGCACACAAACGCATTTTACTCTGGGCTCAGCAGGTGAGACACTAAAGAGGGGCTTCCACATGACCAGGTGTTGGTGCTGCCCCACTATAACTTTCTCCAGGGTGGTCGTACACCAAAATGACTTAGCTGTTCACCTTCCAGCATTTCACTCTGGGCTCAGCATATATGCATATTTATTTGTATTACTCTTTGCCTTTCAAAAGCATTACATCATTATTTACACAACACGAAAATAACTTAATGTAAAGTATTTGTTTCACCTTCCCTTATTATACATCCATGGGTACAAGTCCGGACTGCGGCTGTTTTGTAGCGCCCCCACCGCCAGTAAATGGAAGTACTACAGAGAACCCTGTTAATTATGTGCAGTTATTTCACCAGCTTTATTATATCCACCTCAAAATAATTACCCTCAATGGTGGGCACGGCCATGCTTCCTTATGGCAGTTTAAAAAGGCCATATTGTGCTTTTTCTGGTGTTTCTCTTTCCTGTATTGTGTTATATACATGCCTGAAACGCCTCCATTTGACTCCTTTGTTTACTTCTGGGACATAGTGACATCACTAAGTAACACACAGGACTAGTGGAAGGTGTTTAAGTCTGATATTAGTTGGTAGTGATGCTGCTTTGACCACAAACTGTATTCCTAGTTCTCCTTTACCACCACCTTCCTTGCTCAAATGGACAAGTGGAAGTCCTTTAAAGGATTTAATATGTATCTTGAACTGGTTTGATTGAGTTATGTTTCCATTTTGAATATCTGTAGGCGAACTCTGAGAAGATAAATATGAATGTCTAGTTTCTGAATGAAGTGATGACCACAGGCGGTCTTCAGCATAGCACTGGCCTCCTGAATGTTACATTAAATAAACACTTTGGTATCGTACCGTTGCGTTTCCCTCCAGCAGTTCGTGAGCAGTGATGGGCTTGTCGAGGCTCGGTTTGCCCACGTAGATGTCTCCGTCCTGGGGGAAGACTGAGAGCAGAGAGAGGAGAGCCTCCGGGTTCACGTAGTTATCATCGTCCACGTGACAAAACCACCTGAGGAAGAGCAGAGGAAAGATGGTTTGTTCTAAGAGTGTGGGATTCTGTATTCTTCTGTATTCCTGCTGTCGATGTCAGAGCAGATGATTCCAATGCATTTTAAATCCCCGGTGGTTTCATTTTTGCACAGAAGAAATCCAATTACAACTCCGTACGACTTGCAGATTTGCTACAGGAGATCATCAAGCAGAAAGAAAAGAAAGTGTAATATCAAATTCTGCTGTATCTTTGCCGGAGTTGGGTTTTTTAATATGACTGCATGCATTATACTAAACTGAATCTCCTTGTGTAGGTAGAACATCTGAGTCTACCACGAGAAATATTTCCTCAAATATCAAAATAAATGTTGCTTAGATTTGTGATCAAATATGTGAAACTCCAAGATGACTTGCTACAGCTGTGCAATAAGTCCAACAGATAACAATGTGTTTCATTTCCAGTGTGGACCAAATACCAAAATGCAACTAGAATATTGAACTATATTGGCACTTAGTCGTTTTTCTAAATGTGTTTCTAAATGTGGTGTGTTCACCAGCCTTAAAGCACCTGGATATATTGTTTAAGCAACTTATTCCATGGAATGCTGTCAATATCCCGATAGCAATGAATACTGGCACACGCAAATATTTTATCTTCACTCCACTGGCTGCCCGTTCATTTGAGGATTCATTTTAAAACTCTTTTATTTACTTTTAAAGCCCTGAATGGCCCCGCCCTACCTCTCTGAGCTGTTACACAGCTACACGCCCACTCGCACTCTCAGGTCAGCTGATCAGTCGCTCTTGAGGGTGCCAAAAACCAAGTCTAAGCGCAGAGGGGACCGTGCTTTCTCTGCTGCGCCCCTAACCTGTGGAACGACCTGCCCTCGCTCATCAGACAGGCTCCCACACTGACTGCTTTTAGATCCCGTCTTAAAACCCACCTCTTCTCCTTGGCATTCAGAAACAAGTAGATTGTTGCTTTTATTTGCTTTCAGTGGTCTATTGTTTTTATTATATGGCTGTTATTTATTTTTTAATTATTACGTTTATTTTGTTTTGTGTTTGTATCTTGTATTTTAAATGTATTTATATTATGTTGTGTGAGCTTATCTCTCTGTACAGCACTTTGGTCTGAAGGTTTTTAAAGTGCTATATAAATAAAGTTGGATTGGATTGGAATACATGAAATGCTTTGACAATAAATATATACAAATATTTCATCTGTGGAAGACGTGGTTCTGTAAAAAGCACGACCAATCATCTGAGCCGGCCCGACTAAAGTAACTGGATGGCCTACCTGCCTGTCAGCCTTCAATCTGGGCACACACTTATCTCGTGCCCTCATTAGTCATGTGCGCGTTCGTGTGTGTTGGGGGAGGGGCTCTGTGAGGAAGTCTGAAGGAAGTGGCAGATTTGTTCCGGCTGTGTATTTTCAAATTCTAGCGCACTCGAGCTGGTTTCTCCATTCTTACCTACCCACCTTTAAGTCACATAATAAAAGATGGTTGTATGTCGGGCGATTGTTACCCTTTGGTAGGTTTAAGAATGGTCAGATGTGAATGAAATCCATGCAGAGCAAAAAGACATCTGAAAAAGAACAGGAATGAGTCCTAAAACACCCAAAATGTGTCAGCACTGCCTGTTCCCTCGTCTGGAAGTCAATGGTTTACTGATAGTGTTTTTGGTTGTTAGCCTGAAATAAGGTATGTGCTTAACACAAGCTGAAGAGATATAAACGTTTTGTTCCACAACATAAAATACGTCAGTAAATACCCTGGCGGATTTAAAAATGGTGGTTGCTAACAAGTGTCTAAATGAGACGACTAAACGTCATCTCGCCCAACATTAGCCGCCTTTAGCTTAGCGGTGGTGACGTGAAGTCATGTGACCGTGCTCTAGTTCCTTTATAGCCCAACATTAGCCGCCTTTAGCTTAGCGGTGGTGACGTGAAGTCATGTGACCGTGCTGCAGTTCCTTTATAGCCCAACATTAGCCTCCTTTAGCTTAGCGGTGGAGACGTGAAGTCATGTGACCATGCTGTAGTTCCTTTATAGCCCAACATTAGCCGCCTTTAGCTTAGCGGTGGTGACGTGAAGTCATGTGACCGTGCTGTAGTTCCTTTATAGCTCAACATTAGCCGCCTTTAGCTTAGCGGTGGTGACGTGAAGTCATGTGACCGTGCTGCAGTTCCTTTATAGCCCAACATTAGCCACCTTTAGCTTAGCGGTGGTGACGTGAAGTCATGTGACCATGCTGTAGTTCCTTTATAGCCCAACATTAGCCGCCTTTAGCTTAGAGGTGGTGACGTGAAGTCATGTGACCGTGCTGTAGTTCCTTTATAGCCCAACATTAGCCGCCTTTAGCTTAGCGGTGGTGACGTGAAGTCATGTGACCGTGCTGTAGTTCCTTTATAGCCCAACATTAGCCGCCTTTAGCTTAGCGGTGGTGACGTGAAGGCATGTGACCGTACTGTAGTTCCTTTATAGCTCAACATTAGCCACCTTTAGCTTAGCGGTGGTGACGTGAAGTCATGTGACCGTGCTGTAGTTCCTTTATAGCCCAACATTAGCCGCCTTTTGCTTAGCGGTGGTGACGTGAAGTCATGTGACCGTGCTGTAGTTCCTTTATAGCCCAACATTAGCCGCCTTTAGCTTAGCGGTGGTGACGTGAAGGCATGTGACCGTGCTGTAGTTCCTTTATAGCTCAACATTAGCCACCTTTAGCTTAGCGGTGGTGACGTGAAGTCATGTGACCGTGCTGTAGTTCCTTTATAGCCCAACATTAGCCGCCTTTTGCTTAGCGGTGGTGACGTGAAGTCATGTGACCGTGCTGTAGTTCCTTTATAGCCCAACATTAGCCTCCTTTAGCTTATCGGTGGTGAAGTGAAGTCATGTGACGTCTGCAGATTGCCTCATAGATGTGTGCTATAAATCCTATACAAGCTAAAATAAAGTTTGAAGAATTCTTTCCAAGAGGAGTTAAAATCAAAGGAAAACAACACAGAAACACTGCAATGGGTTTCCTGGTGTCCTCGAAGCTGTTTGATGTATTCTTCCCCCTTAATGAAGTGGACATTGTGTAAAGGCCTTATTCCAAACCAAACACACTTTTACTGCATCATGAGCTTCTGCTACCAAACTGTCCTGTTTCCTCTGCCATCCCAATGGCTGCTCGACAACAACACATGGCTTCCTTCCAAACCAAACAGCCTCACTTCATATTTCGTCCAAAAAACAAAGAGGGCCATGGAAACAAACTTCAATATCTGTGCCATCTTAATGACAAGACATCAGTCCAAGCCTTAGTCACACACCAAGCTGTTGAGCCTCATTGTATTTTCCACAAATCAAATATATGACAAGCTCAACAACACATTGTCCTTTATAGTTGTATATCTGCCTCAAGCAGGTTCATGAAATACATTAAACTTAAAATAATTCCTTATAATGATATTGGCATCTCAAAAATACTGCTTCTCTCATGATTGCTATAGAAAGAAGTACAATTAAATCTGCACCAAGCAAGCAGCGACTTCTAGGACTAAAAATAAAGCCTATAGAAGTGTCGTAAAAATGCATTCTCTTATATATCCAGCAGGGGGCAACAACAAGAAGTTTGGTTGTATAGAAGTCAGAGGCGAACCGTGTCTATCACAACTGAACCTTCTGTAGACACACACACCCCCCACCGCCACCCCCCCTCCGTGGAATTATAATGTCCGTCTTTTCACTGAATTGTCGTCTTAAAGGGTACTCACAACAATTCCGCAAAAACTTCATCTCCACCTGTTGCACTTTACATTTCAACGTTAAAAACAATAAAACGGCATGAATTGCTTCGTCGCATTCTAGATCCTCTGTCTCGAGCCAGTGAACTAGCGGGCCTTCTAGAACACCCTGGAACCGAGGGGAACTCTGAAAGAACACGCCCATTGGCTACAGATCAATATCTGATTGGTTGATCAAACTGTCAGTCCAAACGCTCTCATTCGGTGCAACGGCCAGGGCCTTCGATCAAGGATGTAGAATACCTTGTTGAAGGATATTCTACCCAGAGACCCAAAACGAGATCTGATTGGTTGCTTTCTTTTCTAACACAAAACCACTGAAATGCGAAGAGCATGGCCCGAGAGGAAAAACAAATCAACGTAACACTGTAATATTACAGATCAACAACACAGATACCATTCTCATTTATTCATTTTATTACATTTTATTTATATAATTAAATCGATTTTTTTTTTTTTTATCTGAGTGTTCCAGGGTATTCTCTGAACACCTTGAAGGCCCTGACGGTTCGCCACTGATAGAAGTCTATGAAAAACGGACCCTAAATCTCACCTGATGTATTACCTCAGTCAGTACACATGTTCCCAATGGGCTTATGTTCTCAATTGCTAGTTTTAAGTGTTATACAATACAGCATAATGTTGATTTCGCAATTATAGTTCTATCAAGAGTAGAATACACAATAAAGCAGCATATTCTTTAGGGCGTGGCTGTGATTGACAGGTCTGTGTTTTAGTCTTTCAACTCTTTTACAATGTTTTTTCTGATAAAAAAGTAACATTTTGGTCACGTAAAAAGGTCTCGGTTGTGCATCCACCTGTTGCAACAAAAAGGCAGATTATATAAAAGTCTATGAGAAAATGATACCAGATGTATTACCTCAGTAAACACTTTCCTATTGAGTTTATGGTGTCAATCGCTAGGTTCAATTCTTGTTTAGGGTTCAGTTGTACATAATCTTTTAACTTGATTTAGGCAAATGTGTCGATGAACATCACAGATTTACGACACATCCAGCACAGAAAGCAATTGCATTCATTATGTGCTTTTGTCTATCTTGCAAACCAAGAGTCCAATCCACTCTCCTTAAAGCTCTGTTTCTGGTCTCCACTAACTATTTAAAATAAATCTCAATCTCGAGCTGCTCAATGCTCAGCTTTCTGGCCTTGGTTGCAAGTAATCTGGTTAGAAGGAATGTAAATATAGGCCTGAATATAAAATCTATTTCAAAATATGTCTGTGTTGCCAAAGCTGTTTGAATGGCAAGTGACCTCAAGGATGAACCGAGCATGCAAAAAGATGTTGACAGAATAAAAACAAAGCATTTCAAAGATTCTCCCTCCAATAAGCCATCATTAAAGTAATCCTCACCTGTGTGTGTATACGCTTTACCTCTTTAATTCCTCCTCCTCTCCCCACCTGCTGCTGTAACAGCCTGATTTCCCCACGGTGATCATTAACGTTTGTTATCTTAATCCGATCTTTAAATCCTGTGTGGGCCAGGTGATAGACGTGATGTCTCACCTCTTTTCTGAGGCCATGAAGCCGTCGTACTCGGCGGACATCTTGCAGGACAGAGCCTGCTGGCTGTGGTCCGACTGGCAGGCTGTGACCACCATGTTGTAACCTGGGAGAGAGAGACAGAAGGTAAGGTGTGTTAGTACCAGATATGGCAAAAGTACACACATCCTTTACTCAAGTAGAAGTACAGATACTTGGGTTTAAAAATACTCTGGTGAAAGTAGAAGTACTGACTAAACTTCTTTACTCAAGTCAAAGTAAAGAGGCTTTGAAATGTACTTCAGTAAAAAGTACCCATAGCTAGCAGCTGTTTTAAAGAGTACCTGACCTCCCTTTATATCAATAGAACAATAATGTCATTGTTAGCTAATGAATGTTTCCATGCTGAACAACGGCAACATGACAACGTTTCCATTGGTCCCTCTTCTTTAGAGAAGACCAGGAAGTGATGGATACACGGATCGTGTTCCAACCAATAGGCACGCAGTGACTCTGAAGAATAATGATCACGCACCAACATACATTCAGACTAAAGGAACCAGCTGTTTGGGAAATGAGAGAAGTAGAAAGTACAAGTATTTGAGTTCAACATGTGAGAAGTAGAAAGTACAGGTATTTGAGTTCAACATGTGAGAAGTAGAAAGTACAGGTATTTTAGTTCAACATGTGAGAAGTAGAAAGTACAGGTATTTGAGTTCAACATGTAAGAAGTAGAAAGTACAGGTATTTGTGTTCAACATGTAAGAAGTAGAAAGTACAGGTATTTGAGTTCAACATGTAAGAAGTAGAAAGTACAGGTATTTGAGTTCAACATGTAAGAAGTAGAAAGTACAGGTATTTGAGTTCAACATGTAAGAAGTAGAAAGTACAGGTATTTGTGTAAGAAGTGTAAGAAGTGGAAAGTACAGGTATTTGAGTTTAACATGTAAGAAGTAGAAAGTACAGGTATTTGTGTGCAATATGTGAGAAGTAGAAAGTACAGGTATTTGTGTTCAATATGTGAGAAGTAGAAAGTACAGGTATTTGAGTTCAACATGTAAGAAGTAGAAAGTACAGGTATTTGAGTTCAACATGTAAGAAGTAGAAAGTACAGGTATTTGAGTTCAACATGTAAGAAGTAGAAAGTACAGGTATTTGTGTTCAACATGTGAGAAGTAGAAAGTACAGGTATTTGGGTTCAACATGTAAGAAGTAGAAAATACAGGTATTTGTGTTCAACATGTGAGAAGTAGAAAGTACAGGTATTTGTGTTCAACATGTAAGAAGTAGAAAGTACAGGTATTTGTGTTCAACATGTAAGAAGTAGAAAGTACAGGTATTTGTGTTCAACATGTAAGAAGTAGAAAGTACAGGTATTTGAGTTTAACATGTAAGAAGTAGAAAGTACAGGTATTTGTGTTCAATATGTGAGAAGTAGAAAGTACAGGTATTTGAGTTCAACATGTAAGAAGTAGAAAGTACAGGTATTTGAGTTCAACATGTGAGAAGTAGAAAGTACAGGTATTTGTGTTCAACATGTAAGAAGTAGAAAGTACAGGTATTTGAATTCAACATGTAAGAAGTAGAAAGTACAGGTATTTGTGTTCAACATGTAAGAAGTAGAAAGTACAGGCATTTGAGTTCAACATGTAAGAAGTAGAAAGTACAGGTATTTGTGTTCAACATGTAAGAAGTAGAAAGTACAGGTATTTGTGTTCAACATGTAAGAAGTAGAAAGTACAGGTATTTGAGTTTAACATGTAAGAAGTAGAAAGTACAGGTATTTGTGTTCAATATGTGAGAAGTAGAAAGTACAGGTATTTGAGTTCAACATGTAAGAAGTAGAAAGTACAGGTATTTGAGTTCAACATGTGAGAAGTAGAAAGTACAGGTATTTGTGTTCAACATGTAAGAAGTAGAAAGTACAGGTATTTGAGTTCAACATGTAAGAAGTAGAAAGTACAGGTATTTGAGTTCAACATGTAAGAAGTAGAAAGTACAGGCATTTGAGTTCAACATGTAAGAAGTAGAAAGTACAGGTATTTGTGTTCAACATGTAAGAAGTAGAAAGTACAGGTATTTGAGTTTAACATGTAAGAAGTAGAAAGTACAGGTATTTGTGTTCAATATGTGAGAAGTAGAAAGTACAGGTATTTGAGTTCAACATGTAAGAAGTAGAAAGTACAGGTATTTGAGTTCAACATGTGAGAAGTAGAAAGTACAGGTATTTGTGTTCAACATGTAAGAAGTAGAAAGTACAGGTATTTGAATTCAACATGTAAGAAGTAGAAAGTACAGGTATTTGTGTTCAACATGTAAGAAGTAGAAAGTACAGGCATTTGAGTTCAACATGTAAGAAGTAGAAAGTACAGGTATTTGTGTTCAACATGTAAGAAGGAGAAAGTACAGGTATTTGTGTTCAACATGTAAGAAGTAGAAAGTACAGGTATTTGAGTTTAACATGTAAGAACTAGAAAGTACAGGTATTTGTGTTCAATATGTGAGAAGTAGAAAGTACAGGTATTTGAGTTCAACATGTAAGAAGTAGAAAGTACAGGTATTTGAGTTCAACATGTGAGAAGTAGAAAGTACAGGTATTTGTGTTCAACATGTAAGAAGTAGAAAGTACAGGTATTTGAGTTCAACATGTAAGAAGTAGAAAGTACAGGTATTTGAGTTCAACATGTAAGAAGTAGAAAGTACAGGCATTTGAGTTCAACATGTAAGAAGTAGAAAGTACAGGTATTTGTGTTCAACATGTAAGAAGTAGAAAGTACAGGTATCCTGTTGGACCTGTCTGCTGCATTCGACACGGTGAACCATCAGATCCTCCTTCGCACTCTCCAAGAACTTGGAGTTTCAGGCTCTGCACTTTCCCTCCTCACCTCATACCTCAAAGACCGTACCTACAGGGTAACTTGGAGAGGGTCCGAGTCCGACCCTTGTCAATTAACTACAGGGGTCCCTCAGGGCTCTGTTCTTGGTCCCTTCCTCTTCTCCATGTACACAAACTCGCTCGGATCTGTCATTAGCCCGCATGGTTTTTCATACCACTGCTACGCTGACGACACCCAATTAATCCTGTCCTTCCCCCGCTCAGAGACCCAGGTCGTCTCACGCATCTCTGCTTGTCTCGCAGACATCTCTCAGTGGATGTCTGATCATCATCTCAAGCTCAACCTTGACAAAACTGAACTGCTTTTCCTTCCGGGAAAAGATTGTCCCACTCTTGACCTGACAATCAACATCGGCCCCTCTGTTGTTTCCCCGACTCAGACTGCAAGGAATCTGGGTGTGACCCTAGATAACAACCTGTCCTTCACTGCAAACATCGCTGCTCCAACCCGCTGCTGCAGATACACGCTTTACAACATCAGGAGGATGCGTCCCCAGCTGACCCAGAAAGCCACGCAGGTTCTGGTCCAGGCTCTCGTCACCTCACGCCTAGACTACTGCAACTCCCTCCTGGCTGGTCTCTCTGCATGTGCCATCCGACCTATGCAGCTCATCCAGAATGCAGCGGCTCGTCTGGTCTTCAACCTTCCTAAATTCTCCCACACCACGCCGCTCCTCCGCTCCCTCCACTGGCTTCCGGTAACTGCTAGAATCCACTTCAAGACACTGGTGCTTGCGTACCATGCTGCGAATGGATCTGGCCCTTCCTACATCCAGGACATGGTTAAACTGTACACCCCAGCGCGTGCTCTACGCTCTGCATCAGCCAAACGACTCGTTGCACCCTCGCTGCGAGGGGGACCCAAGTTCCCATCAGCAGAAACACGTGGGTTTGCTATCCTGGCTCCAAGATGGTGGAATGAGCTCCCCATTGACATCAGAAAGCTTACACACCTTCCGGCACAGACTGAAAACTCATCTCTTTCGACTCCACCTCGAGCGATAGAACTATTAACAAAGCACTTATATACTAATAAAGGACTGGCTTATCTAAAGCCAGTTGAGTAGCACTGGAAATGCTTGGCTCTATGAAACCTGATGTACTTTATGATTCTGTTTTCTTCAAGGTTGTGTCTTCCTGGTCGAATGTACTTATTGTAAGTCGCTTTGGATAAAAGCGTCAGCTAAATGTAATGTAATGTAATATTTGTGTTCAACATGTAAGAAGTAGAAAGTACAGGTATTTGGGTTCAACATGTAAGAAGTAGAAAGTACAGGTATTTGGGTTCAACATGTAAGAAGTAGAAAGTACAGGTATTGGTGTTCAACATGTAAGAAGTAGAAAGTACAGGTATTTGTGTTCAACATGTAAGAAGTAGAAAGTACAGGTATTTGGGTTCAACATGTAAGAAGTAGAAAGTACAGGTATTTGGGTTCAACATGTAAGAAGTAGAAAGTACAGGTATTGGTGTTCAACATGTAAGAAGTAGAAAGTACAGGTATTTGTGTTCAACATGTAAGAAGTAGAAAGTACAGGTATTTGTGTTCAACATGTAAGAAGTAGAAAGTACAGGTATTTGTGTTCAACATGTAAGAAGTAGAAAGTACAGGTATTTGGGTTCAACATGTAAGAAGTAGAAAGTACAGGTATTGGTGTTCAACATGTAAGAAGTAGAAAGTACAGGTATTTGTGTTCAACATGTAAGAAGTAGAAAGTACAGGTATTTGTGTTCAACATGTAAGAAGTAGAAAGTACAGGTAGTTGAGTTCAACATGTAAGAAGTAGAAAGTACAGGTATTTGTGTTCAACATGTGAGAAGTAGAAAGTACAGGTATTTGGATTCAACATGTGAGAAGTAGAAAGTACAGGTATTTGGGTTCAACATGAGAGAAGTAGAAAGTACAGGTATTTGGGTTCAACATGTAAGAAGTAGAAAGTACAGGTATTTGGGTTCAACATGTAAGAAGTAGAAAGTACAGGTATTGGTGTTCAACATGTAAGAAGTAGAAAGTACAGGTATTTGTGTTCAACATGTAAGAAGTAGAAAGTACAGGTAGTTGAGTTCAACATGTAAGAAGTAGAAAGTACAGGTATTTGTGTTCAACATGTGAGAAGTAGAAAGTACAGGTATTTGGATTCAACATGTGAGAAGTAGAAAGTACAGGTATTTGGGTTCAACATGTAAGAAGTAGAAAGTACAGGTATTTGGGTTCAACATGTAAGAAGTAGAAAGTACAGGTATTTGAGTTCAACATGTAAGAAGTAGAAAGTACAGGTATTTGAGTTCAACATGTAAGAAGTAGAAAGTACAGGTATTTGAGTTCAACATGTAAGAAGTAGAAAGTACAGGTATTTGAGTTCAACATGTGAGAAGTAGAAAGTTCAGGTATTAGTGTCAAAGATCTAAATAATAAGGAGTAAAGTACTGATACCAGAAAGATGTACTTAAGTACAGTACAGCTCATCTCTTTCCAAAGGACTGAAGGTATTATGTTGCAGAGTACCTTTTCTAACTCAGTAATTAATAATTACTTATAACTTAGTTATTATAATAACTCATTATAATCTGAATGTGATCTCATGCAAAGATAATGATGGCAGTAGAGTTCATGCAGTCTGCTGACAAAGAGGAGGGCACGAGAGAATACAGGGGAACATTGGATTAAGGGAGGGGGGGAAGGGAATAGGAAAGGAGAGGAGAATAAAGAAAGGGAAGAGAGTGAAGGACAGGCGGAACAAAATAAGAAATGCGAGCAGCTCTGCAAAGCTTTGCATTTCAACTAAGATAAATAGCCCAAGGCTTAGAGTACACACAGGATGTGTATATTAGATTTTGATCTAAATCTAAACCTAAAAATGAGAATGTGTTTTAAATTGGATTCAAGAGGAGGCTTACCTTCTGACTGCAAATCCTCATCCTCCGTGTCGGTGAAAATGAACGTCTAGACCGAAACACACACAGAGAGAGAATTAGATCTCTAAATTACTCTTTGATTGTTTCTCTTCTTTTGCACTTCGTTCTGGGAGCACCTTCATTAGGGAGTTAAGACACACACACACACACACACACACACACACACACAGACACACACACACAGACACACACACAGACTCACTCACACACACACACACACACACACACACACACACATGCATGCATTTCCTGGAGACTTAACCATAACCAACACATGCCTAACCCTAAACCTAACCAAGTCTTCACCCTAAAATTAATGATTCCCCTCCAATGTGTCCCCATAAGGGAGGCGAGTCCCCACACGTGACTATGTAAACAGATTTAGGTCCCCACAAGTATAGTAATGCTAGTCCACACACACACACACACATTCATGATCCAAAGTGGTCCTGGGAGCACCAAATGGCAGAGTAATTTCGGTCTTTGGGAGATATACGAGTCAAATAAGTCTCTATTCACACACACACACACACACACACACACACACACACAACACACCACACACACACACACCTAAATACATATCTGTAGTACAACACTGCCCTCTTGTGGTCTAAACTTGTTTTAAAAAAACATTCAACCACTGCTCCCAAGCGGCAGATAACCGTTTGGTATTATATGCATTATAATAATCATATTGTAATATGTAACTGTTTTTATTAATATTATAAACAGAAGCAAAGATAAATACACAAAAAAATCAATGCACACAAAAAAAAAATCTAATCCAAAACACTTGAAGTACATTCAAACGTGATTACACAATGGAAGTTATTTTGAAAAAGCTCAAATTTGCTGATTTTCTACTTAAAATAAAACATAATTAGTCATTCCTTAAGAATTCTCCAACATTTCACAGGTCGACAACCAGTTAGAATATCCTTCTTGCTGTGTTGTTGTACCCACCACTGACAGCAAAGCAAATCCCTCTTATGTGTAAACCTACTTGTAAAACCGATTCTGATTCTAAACACATCTTTATGGAAACCAGGGGATTTGAACAGGCAGCTTGTGAACAATGCATCTCTGCTGCTCCTCAGGCTGACCTGTGTTACTCTTCCTTTATGTGTGTGTGTGTGTGTGTGTGTGTGTGTGTGTGTGTGTGTGTGTGTGTGTGTGTGTGTGTGTGTGTGTGTGTGTGTGTGTGTGTGTGTGTGTGTGTGTGTGTGTGTGTGTTTCCTAGCATTACTATACTTGTGGGGACCTACATCTGTTTACACAGTCATGTGTGGGGACTCGCCTCCCTTATGGGGACAAATTGGAGGTCCCCATAAGGGGGATCATTAATGTTAGGGTGAAGACTTGGTTAGGGTTAGGCATGTGTTGGTTATGGTTAAGGTTAGGATAAGTCTCCAGGAAATGCATGTAAGTCAATGTAATGTCCCCTGAAGTGATGTATACGTGTGTGTGTGTGTGTGTGTGTGTGTGTGTGTGTGTGTGTGTGTGTGTGTGTGTGTGTGTGTGTGTGTGTGTGTGTGTGTGTGTGTGTGTGTGTGTGTGTGTGTGTGTGTGTGTGTGTGTGTGTGTGTGTGTGTGTGTGTGTGTGTGTGTGTGTGTACACATGCAGTGAGAGAGAAGCTTTCCAGACTGCTTGTCAGGCAGCTCCTGTTGTTGAATGTAATCCCTGGATTACAAGGTCAGGTTAGAAACATCTTCCAGGAATACCTCTAAAGAATAATCGGTTGGTCTGTTATTTGTATGACTTTTACAATATGTTTCTGATTTCATAGACTTGTGGTGGTCGAGGAGTTCAGAAAGTTGAAAGGGACAGAGTGGATAAATTCAATTGTTGCTGGAAATTGTTCTTCAGCCATCCAGTAGGGGGCGACAGAGCTTCTGTTTCATACAGATGTGTGTGTGTTTTACTATCTTTGTGAGGCTATGACTTTAAGACCTAGGCAGTGAGGACATATTTGGACATATGTCTCTGTGTAAGAGTTGGAGTGGGCCTGTTATCTGTTCACACACATTGTGAGGACCTCTTTACAATATGGGGACAAAGTAACTTAAGCTTTATCAAGAATTAAGGATACATTATTCATTACCATAAATATATGATGTTTGCTTTATAGCAGCTCCATTTGCAATATCGTCAAGGACAAATATGTAAGACAAGAAACTAGGAAAAAAACAATCACTGAAGACAAGATGTTCAAGACCCTTCATTTGACCTGGTATTCATCTTGTATTTAGTTTTAGGACAGACTGGAGCACAAAAGAGTGCTTCAGTCTATCATGGACCCTGTACCTATAAATGAAATGGTAACAATTCATATTCGATGTTCAGGACATTGGTCAGACACAAGGCTGATATGTTGTTGATGGATTTTTTTACAAGATATAAAGACTTTTATAGAGGCTGAATTAATGGTTGAACGTACGTATTCAAACAGACAAAATCTGACTAAAACGATTTTCATGACCTGGAAACACAATGTGAAAGTGTTTTTTGTTGTTGTTGTCCTTTTACAGATATGCTCAACGTGGTCTTTCCAGACATCGGAGAGTCACCACGACACTTTAGTAAAGTCCATCTAATCCTCTCTGTCCCGTGCAACAGCTTTATCTGGGATGTCAGGAGTCTGCAAAGATGTGAGCGCAGCAGTTCCTTATCTCTTGCTGGTTTAGCCTCGGGCTTTTTCATCCCTGTTGTATTTTCCTTCATCCTCCAGATGCAGGCTCTGAAGTGGAATAGCTTCAGGTGCTAGCTGGGTTAGCTTAGCCCCCCACCTGGCGTTTGATCCGGCTGAACTGACGGTGTGTTTGGAAAATGCTTTTCACAGTGATCATCTTTAGGTCAGCAACACAAACTATGCAATCCCCAAGCGTCATTCGCCAATGTTGATCGGTGAAGGAAGAGTGCTGGGCTTGAACCTGTTTAGCCCTGAGCCCGTTTTTCAGGTCTCAGGCTGGAAAATGACATTCCCAGAACAAATGACCATATATTCTCTTCTAAAAGGGTTAAATTAATAATCTTTTTCCTCAAAGTAATGATAAACCTGTGAGTTGGATGTAGAAGAGTCAGAATCAATATAGATGTTTTTTATTTTAAAGAAAATTCAGATTGAACATGGTAAAAAACTGTAAATTATAGTGTCCGTCCAACAATTATGTTTTACTTATAGTGAAAACTACCCTTGGATGATGGTAAGGTAGACTAACAGCTTTAGGAATCCAAAGTACAACATATAATAAGTACCCTGTGTCAAGATTGATGCAAAACAAGTGGCATTTGACCTCTCTGGAACCCATTGGTTGATTTTGGTGATTGACATCTCTTTCTGCCCGTTAGAGCCAATAGAATCGAAGGGGAATCTCCCCGCTCATACACATGCTAAAACTAAAAGGTGGGGGCTTCGCGTACACAGTTTTGCACCAGAGTGAAGCTGCCTCTAGCTCTGACATCTAGAAACGGAAAAGTAGGTTTATTGCTCATGGATTATCAGAAATCATTTCAAAGGGACACAGACACATTGGATTAACCTTTGGATTAACTTCAGCAGCGTTTTTATCGTTTTAAAGGACACAGGTGAGCCATGTTAGTGTTTTTAGCTACCTAGCGCCACATGTTTTGATGTCTGTTCTTGTCATTATCTCCGCGAGTTCGTATTATTGAGTAATAATGAGGGTAACCATCGATTCTGTGTCATCTCACGATGTGAAACGATGGGTTGGATGTGCAGCAAAGATGAATAATAAGGTTTTGTGAGTGAATTTCGGTGCAGTCATCTGTTAGCATTTTTTGTTCTTTGCTAATTCAGAGGCTTAACGTTAGATGAGTTTCTTCCCGTTACGTGGATATAAAACATTCATAGTTTATTAAATGAACATGCCCTCAGACACTGTTTCCTGCAAGATGTTGCGGGAGGGCCCCGGTACCGGGGTCTCTCGGGCTTAACAGGTTACAGCCAATTATGGAATTACCGCTGTTTAAGTCACGTGATGCCGATAGGCCCAACAACACTGTTTCAGATAGACTTACGATGTAAGAGAAGTCTGTAACTTACATATACAAAAACATGACACTTTTGTGACGTGATTTTTTGGGTGTTTCGCAGTGAGAAAGCAGTGAGCGAATCGAATCAGCTAACTGACGATGCGAACAATTTTACCGAAACAAAACACAAGTCTCACAAGAAGCGTCTAAATGAGTCCTGAGCGAAAAAATACTAACACACAGAACTCTAGGTATAAATACCCTTATTACGTATCGGATCTGCACAAACCAGATATCGATTAGCAAGCTGAGATTCCACGGATTCTAGAGGTATAAGTATCATCACTGAGCGATCAGAACTCGCGACAGGGGAAACCAACACAGACATCACAACACGGAGCTGTATGGCGCAAAAACGGGACATTGTCTTACTTTGCTGTGTTCTGATCAAAAGTTGTGTTCAATGGCATTAAAACGATAAAAACGCTGCTGAAGGTTAATCCAATGTGTCTGAAATGATTACTGATAATCCATCTTCATATTTATGTCAATAACGGAGTTTTCATATATAGTTACTTACCCAGAACAAACACCTAAATAGCCCCTATTTAAATCATTAGGTAGTCACATAGTAAAACTGGTAATAGCTAATTTAGGTTTTTTTACGGCTGATCCGTGTTTTTTTGTATGACTCAGATGTGGAGCTATTTAAGGTATGAACGACTTTAACACTGTGTAAAGTTATCTTTATACATATATGGAAATATGCCCTACAGGCTCCAGTAATATAGAGAACATGAAACAAAATGAAGCAAAGTTAATGGGAGCTGCCGTCTGATAAAGAAGTCACAATCCTCTTTCTGTTATTCCAGGGATTTCAACCACTTTTCATGACGTTCATCCGTGAAAGGATGAATTCTTGCTCGGTTGTAATTGAAAATGATGACACAACTTTACAAATGACTGAAAAGGAAAATGTGAAAAGCAGTTTGTGTGCTTAAACAACTATACTGCCTCGTAGAGTTTGGCTAATCTCCTCCTTTCTCTTTACTGCACTATAAAAGAAAGCATCGTCTATTCAAGCACACTTTTAATGTCCCGACTGAAGTTCATCCATCCATACATAATACGCTTTCTTTTTACCTTTGTCCATCCCAAGAGGAGGAGTATAAATACCTGTATGAAACATCCCCTCCACTATCTCCAGCAAAATACACCTACAATAAAAAATACAGACATTTATCCATCGTTTGAATATCCTACTTCTGGGAATGGAAAAGAAAAGTGGTTTAAAGGTCAAAGACGGCTTTGGGTAACAGTAAAACAGGGAAAACGTGATGTCTGGGGATGCAACATGGATGAAAGAGAAGGATGAAAGGAATATAAAAAGGTTAGAAAAGCGCCAAAGGAACTATCATTTCACGGGAAGAGTAGGGGTAGAGGAATGTGAGAATTTGGTGAGGGGTATTGTCAAATATCTGGAACAAACTCCCAGAAACCTGCAGGTCCGCTGCAACTCTGACGACTTTTAAATCCAGGCTGAAGATAAGAAATTATAAGATAGAGCTTTATTGTCTCCCTTAGGAGAGATGTGTCTTGGGCATCGAGATAATACACGTAAAACATTCAGGTCAATCAGTCAGATACAGAACAGAGATCCCATATCACATGGCAAAGAAACAAACAAGAAACATACAGGTACAGAACTTTCCCTATTGCACATACATAATCAAATATTGCACTTTCCCTATTGCACTTATGCATAGTGTCCGTCAAATTGCACATATCCCTATCGTATCCATACCTATTTACACATAATGCACTTCCCCTATTTAACCTTCTCGATTGCACAAAATACACTGAAGACTTTTCTTTTTGCAGCTGATTTTAATTGATATTGTTATGCCAGACTGGAACCTTCTCAATATAACTATGTTATTGACTTACAGTTTCCAGATTTAGAGGCTTATCGTCTCTTCCGCAATTATTACAAGATGTAAGTAAATTGGCCAAGGTCAGAGGAAGTCCAAGGGTGGTCTTCCTCAGATATAATACAGTTAAAGTCTTGTTAGTTAGTGGTTCATATTGTAAGAAATTAAAATAAATGTTGATATGGCGTAATTTAAATTAAATACACTGTATGTTCACACATGACTTCCGGTTTCCGCTCGTAAATCTCGTCATTTCCGGTTAGCATTAGCATGTGGCGAATGCTACGTTTTGAAACCGTGAATTGAAGGTGAAATGACATGTGGTGTAGTACACTAAACACAATCATTTATTGACGCTGAAATATTGTTATTAGGGAATGTTTAAACAACCACAGACATTAGAATGCTGTAATTTAACACCAGAAAACACAACGAGAATTGCCTCGGACCCGCCCCCGTCGACGCCGGCCAATAGGAGAAGACTACAGTTGATAACCTGTGATGGACAGGGAGAATCGATCTCTTCTTCAACCTGCGCTGACCCAACACCATACTTTCCAACCCTCCCGATTGTCTGCGGGAGACTCCCGATTTCATAACCCTCTCCCGGTTCTCTCCCGGGGTCATATTTCTCCCGCATTTCTCCCGATTTCTGACAAAATTGGATTTACTCGCGACTGCTTCCACTCGGACTTTAATACAGCTACACCATTGTTTGGTTTCCATGGTAGCGCGTCTGTTTAGTAGCGCGTCTGTTTAGTAGCGCGTCTCTTTAGTAGCGCGTGCAACTGAAAGTCTGAGAGGGTGAGGAAGATAAGTCACAGAAAACAGAACAAGAATCGACAAAACTCCCCCCTGCTCACTCCTCTCCTGTATAACAGTATAACACAGGTCCAGCCCACACATACGCTCCATCAAGACGGTGCACTTACAATAAGCATGTTAAGCTAATACAGCTCCGACGATCCACTAGCACCCCCCCCCCCCCCGCGGTGGTTTTGAAATGCTCCCGATTTCTGAGGTCTCAAGGTTGGCAAGTATGCACACACACGCGACTGGATGGGGAGAGCGCCTCCACTCGCAAATCTCACTTGTATATCATCGCACTATTTTGTTTAATTAAATGCTGTTAACTTTTATAAGCTTCCTTTGACTCTTTTCAGCTGATCCTGCTCTCAGGTTTTACTACCGTAAACAATACCCAGCGTGCATTAGCTAAGAAACGATAAGGATGTTGGTGTGTTAGTCAATGTAAGGACAATTATGTTCATGTGCAAACGTATATATAGTTTGATAATTGGATCATTCATATCCTGCAAGACTCCTAAAGACGTCACGAGATAATGACCTTTTCGACCTCTGGAACATACATGTTGCTCTGATGTTAAACGTGTGCTAGTTAAACATGGGGGAAATGAGTGTGTGGCCATTACAGCTGCTATATAGGCTGTGTGAAACTTCTACTTTGTCGGGGGCATTTCCGCGATCGGCTGCTGTGACCTTTCGACCTCTGGAACATACACGTTGCTCTGATGTTGGTGCGTCCATTCGGAAAACGTGATGTTCGTGTGCTCGTTAAACATGGGGGAAATGAGTGTGTGGTAGGGGTGTAACGGTATCCGTATTCGTCCCGTACCGTCACGGTTCGGCACATGCAGTCACACGGCGAATGGAATTATGCATTTTGTTGCTTTTTCTTGTTGTACCGAACCGTACCGAACCGTGACCTCCAAACCGAGGTACGAACCGAACCGTGACTTCTGTGAACCGTTACACCGCTAGTGTGTGGCCATTACAGCTGCTATATAGGCTGTGTGAAACTTCTACTTTGTCGAGGGCATTTCCGCGATCGGCTGCTGTGTCAGAAGGTGATGTTGTACTCCAATATTATTATTGTTGTTGCGCAACTGAAGAATAATTCATCTCAACCATATTCGTGTTAACGTTTAAGGTTGGTGAGCCATACATGGCGCTAACAATATTGTTAGAGCCATTTTCTGTGTTGACAATGAGTGTATTATTGTCTTATTAATTTAGATCTTAATATATTCTTTCCATTTATGTATTAGTACCGAATTAAATATTCGGAGAAAAACTTTGATTTACTGCCACACCCGTGATATAAGGAAGGGGCTGGGACTGAGCGTGGGGAGGAAATTGTCTCCAGCAATGAACGGGGAATCGGAACAGTCTTTGACCTCTCGTTCCACTGATCATTTTGTTTATCTAAATATATGGAAGCAAATAAATCGGCCGAGGAAGGCAAAGAAATCAGCGCCTACAGAGCTTCCTTTGGATGGTTTTTAACGTGTGAAGAAGAAGCGGATCCCTGTTGACGTGGCACAGCTTCAGATATCCCACAAGAATTGGCCACGACAAATATATTCAAATCTTTCACTGCACTGTAACTTTTATTCATGAACCTGAGTTGTTCATGTTTCATTATCTTTGCTTTTTAAAGTTTCTAATGTCTTTCATTTTTGTAAAGCACCTTGAATTGCCTTGTGTTGAACCAGCCTGATCTCACCAGAATGCGTACAAATAACACCACTTTGCAAAGTCGTGCACTAGATACGCAGAAGTCCGTTTTTGCGTGCATATGATACGCCCATGTTACGTTTGTTATGAACGTATGTCAAATACATTTTTTTTTCTACAATTTTCTCCGACGTTACATTGGCTGTGAACGTATCTTAAATGCGTTTATTTTATACATATCTTTGCCATTTATTTAACCCTAACCCAATAAGCTGCCGTGTCGTTTATTGCACCGCTGCTGGTTTATAAAGCACTGAATGGTTTAGGCCCAAAATACATTTCTGACCTCCTGCTAAACTATGAACCATCCAGATCTCGCAGGTCTTCAGGGACTGGTCAGCTTCCTGTCCCCAGAGTCAGAACTAAACATGGAGAAGCAGCGTTCAGTTATTATGCTCCAAACATCTGGAACAAGCTCCCAGAAACCTGCAGGTCCGCTGCAACTCTGACTACTTTCAAATCCAGGCTGAAGACTTTTCTTTTTTCGCTGCTTTTAATTGAACTATTCATATCTTAAACTGCACTGTAACTTTTATCCATGTACTTTTTCTTTTAATGTTTATTTTATTAGCTTTTCTTTTTAATGACTGATTTTAAATGCCATTTTCTTAATCTCTTTCGTTTTGTGTAAAGCACTTTGAATTGCCTCGTGTTGAAAACTGCTATATAAATAAACTTGCCTTGCCTTGCAAACATTAAAACTGTCATTGGAACGACGATCAAGCCTGAAGCCACAGAGCTCTTTGTTTTAATGTTTGAGGTGCAATATCAGCGTATCATATGCAAGCAAAATCGGACTTCTGCGTATCTATTGCACGACTTTGCAAAGTATAAATAAACTTGCCTTGCCTAAAACCCCGAGAAAGGGAAACCATCACAGTTTCCTCTCTGGGAAAAACTAAACTAGCTAAACTGAAATCAGTCACCCAAGGACGAGGAACAAAAATGTCCGACTGTCAGCCTGGCGCGTCTCGTCAACAGAGTTTCAGAGCACACTTTCCTGAGGTCAGGCAGAACTGCGTAAATCTCAGCCGGTTGTGTCGCTGGGAGAGGGCCATTACGTTAGACTTGTACAGCCTCATGGCACAGAATGACTGCCGTATCTCTCGATGAGGTTTTTGATCAATACTTCAGAGATGCTTTGGCGGTGTGATGAGAATCTGGCATCACGTCTTTCCACTGAGGCCCTTTTTTGGGACGCCTCAGCAAACTTGGATGAAAGTAATTGAGCAAAGAGAGGAAAATCATTTAATCATTTCCTGTAGATTTATCGGGTGGATGAAAGCCAATAACCCAAGAGTCACAAGATTTTATTTGCACAGGTTTAATGTCTGTTCATTTTAATGTTTAATATATTGGAG
Organism: Chaenocephalus aceratus; assembly: GCA_023974075.1. Classification (NCBI taxonomy): domain Eukaryota; kingdom Metazoa; phylum Chordata; class Actinopteri; order Perciformes; family Channichthyidae; genus Chaenocephalus; species Chaenocephalus aceratus. Next base: position 17,068 of record JAMFTG010000042.1, on the reverse strand, counting down.
TGTCTGGATGGGAAATGCCTACTCACTTGTGCTCCAATATATAACTGATATATCGTTTCTATATGTTTAATGTGGAGCTGGAGCCAAAGACAACTAGCCTCGCTTAGCATCAAAAGACAAAACAGCAACAGCATGGAACTTCCTCTAAAACCACAACGTGCCGGATGTAAGTTTTTGTTTGTTCACGGATGAATAATTGAGATGCATTGTGTTGATTAGTAGGCGATCTTTCCACTCAGGTTTCTAACATGTGCATGATGTGGTCGACTGGAGACATCAAGACAATATCATGTTGTTCTTCGATGCAGCTGATACTGAACTAGGCATTAGAGATGTCCCGATCCGATCACGTGATTTTCAAAAGATCGGAATCGGGAGAAAAAAATCAGGGATCGGGAATTTTTTTTTTTAAATATATTTTTTATTATTTAATGTTACAAAACAAAAATGACCATGTTCACGTCTTAAAGTCATCCTGAGGCCTTAGTTTTGGTTTAAAATGACACAACATCATGTATGTGTTGCTTATTTCTCTCAAAGCTGGCAACAGACTGGGCGCAGTGTCTAATAGTAGCAGCAAGCTAACGAGAGGCTACGTTCAGCTGGTGACTCGGGAGTCGGGACAGAGAACATGTCAGGAGTTTGGAAGTATTATAAAATTGAAAGCGAAGGCAGTGTAACAGCCAGATGCAATGTTTGCAAGGCGGAGGTTCTGCGTGGTGGAAAGAACAGAGCTACGTTCAACACGACCAATCTAACACGCCACCTGAGAAACAAACACCAACAAGAACACGGCGAGTACACAGCGGCCACTCGGGGAACGGCACTGAAACAACCGACACTTTCAGAGACTTTCAAAAGGAAAGAGAAACTGCCCCAGAACAGAGAAAAGGCCAACACAATAACAGCCAAGATAGCTGACTTCATCGCGTTGGATGACCAGCCGTTATCTGTTACCTTTTCTTCTCTTAATGCATTGCATAAAGATCGGATCGGGAAAAATCGGTATCGGCAGATTGTCAGAATCAAATGATCGGAATCGGATCGGGAGCAAAAAAAGGTGATCGGGACATCCCTAGTAGACATCTTTTAAAAAAATGTATGGAGTCAGTCTTTCACTTTCTTCCAGAGTTAAATGTCTTCACTATGTTGCTGTAAGAGTGTGCTCAGATATTCATGGTGCCCAGACGATTAACCCTCGTGGCTTTGGTGATTCCCTAACTTCACCTCTAGCGCCATCAGAAGTTTGACATGTTTGGCTTTTAATCAAATATATCTTGACAAATATGTTATAGATTGCCGTGACTTTTGGCACAGATATTCATGGTCCCCAGAGGATGACTTATTTTGTTCCAACAACCTCAACTTTTGACTTATTTGAAATATCTAATATCTGCTAGATGGATTGGCACAAAATGTGGTTTCCAGATGATGAACAATCATGACTTTGGTGACGTTCTTTTCTGGTACTACCAGCAGGTTTACATTGTCTGATTCTAATAAAATATCTTGGCCGATATGGATGCCAAATTATTGGACATTCATGGTGCTAAAGCAGGGATCACCAACTACTTTGTCCAAGAGCCAAAATGTATCCAATAGACACTTTCACGGGCCAAATAATTTTATATATAGCCCAGAATTTTGAAGTTGTTGACCGGGTGCCAGTGGAGCACGCTCAGGTACTGCGGAGCACATAAGGAAGGCTACGCAGTACGCAGCTGCTTCCCCTCTGTTGGACTTCGGTACTGCACATTACTCGCGAGACGTTGTAAAAAAACAAATGAGTGGGGGGCGAACGCACTAACCAGTCCGCCAACGCCACAGTCACCCCGCATCCTTCGCATTCCCGTGCCAAAGCTTTCACCTAGCAATATCTACAGGATCGATTGGCATGCCAAGACATTTATGGTCCCCAGATGATGAACCCTCATGACCTTGGTGATCTCTTTCCGTAGCGCCACCAGCAGGTTGATATTGTCTGTCTTTTAAATAGATATCTAAACAAACATGGATGGATTCTTTAACATTCCCTCGAGCAAACCTTGCCAAAGTGTTCACTTATTCTGTGGAATATCTCAACAGATGGATTGGCACACGATCCACTTTATCACCACCACTATGGCAATTTTCCAATTTGTGCTTTTTACGAGTTCCCGACTAAACCGTCAAATGTATTACAATCCCATCATCCAGATATTCTACATGGTAAACATAATTATTAGCGCTTTAATATACATTATACACGGACTGAGAACTGGCCAGGGGCTCCGGACCATGTTGAGAACCATGGTTGTGAGAGGAAGATGGATGTCGCAACACTCCTGTTTCCGGCTCTCGGCAGATAAGCTGAAGGCAGCTGCGGAGCCGGTTAGAAAACACATGTCACCCTGTTCCAGTCCACAAAGACTTGTGATGTGTGTGTGTTTGTGTGAGTGTGTGGGTGAGTGTGAATACATGTGTGTACGTGTGGTTGGAGGTAAGATGAGGTCCTTTCTGTTCTGCAATCTGCCTCCACTTCCTGTTCTGTGACTCGCTTCTGCTCCAGTATTGTTAACAGAATCTGCACAGCGGCTGCTTCCCTTCAGTCCAGACAACCTGCATGCACGGCTTCCTGAGTGTGTGTGTGTGTGTGTGTGTGTGTGTGTGTGTGTGTGTGTGTGTGTGTGTGTGTGTGTGTGTGTGTGTGTGTGTGTGTGTGTGTGTGTGTGTGTGCGGTTGTTTGTTCTCTAAAAGCGAAGATGAAGTAACTGCGCCTTTGCCTTTCCAAGAGGAACACACTAGTAGTATCTTCCTCTTTCACCGATAACATAACACCTCTTATTTCAAATCAACCCCTATTGGAAAAAGAAAAGGAGAAGCTGAGAGATGAACCCTTCCTCTAGAGATCACTGTTTGAAATGTTCTCACACTTCAAATTCGTTCCATTCACCCAACATGCATTTTAAGGAAATGAAGTCAAGTATTGAAAGACGTGTTTGTTGCAAGACGGTCATTCGTGTAGCATGTGATGGACCAGTGTATTTATACATTGCTCTCTGCTCTTTATGAGTGCATCCTGTGCTGGGTCTGTGTGTCAGTGCTTTCAATATATAGATTACTTCTGAAACAACAAGATACTGGAGTTCCCCTCGTGTGTTGTTCCTGAAGCTGAACTCAGCTCTGAGCTCAGCAGCAGCCAGGTTGGAATAATGAAGCCTCTGCGGATCAGAGACGACCTTCAAGATACCCTTCGTGGAAAAGCAGTGCGTGTTTTGTTTTAACAAGCCGCTCGAGTATCAAAGCTTCCCTGAGAGGTCAAGTAAAATGTGGGTTTGTTGAAAGTGTTTAATGTTTAATAAAATGTCGTTAACTTTTGTGTTCCTTCTATTTTTTATTTTCTTCTCCTCATTAAAATAACCTTTCACATCATCATTGTGTGTTACTAGCTAACAATGTAACACCAGCAAGCCTCGAAGATGAGGAGAACAAAATGTTGCGATGATCTGTAAATAAATATTTTAAACGAGTGATGGCAAAGCAACAGATATCTCAAAGACTTCCCTACTGAGCATCGTCAGCTCACTTTTGTCAGTTGTTATCTTCGAAGTGACCTTGAATGGAGTCTTTAAGCCAAAGTTAACCGTTAAAAAGTGATGACAATTTTATTTTTGAACATTAAATATGATCTACGCCCCTTGGTATTGCAGGCGAAGTAAGAACACCTATTGACATATTTCTTTGTGCATGTTTGAATTCAAAAGTGTATGGTTTTGACACTCTTTGAAGTGGCATAACATCGACACTTATTTTCATTATCGTTTGATTCGTTTGAAGCCCAAAGAGATGTCATAGTCCAAAAGGAAATTAAAGTAAAAAAAAAAAAGGATTTAGTCCAATACGATTTAAAATTGGAAAAACTGATTTGAAAACTGAATTGCGAGGTATTTTAATCATCGTTTCAATCCTCGGTTAGTCGACTAATTCTAATTGACCGACCAAACCACTCCGGAAGTGAACTTCTCTGTTAACAGCCATCATGCAACTGCGACTTCAAAACAGGAAGGAAGTGAGATTAATGTCATCATATGGCCTACAGCTAATTATGGATCAAATATATTATATTTCATCTATTGATATATATCTAAACAAACAGTCTCTTCTAGTAAATCTAGACATATTTCAATATACACAGATCAATGTTGCTTCGATTAGGACATATGGACAGGTGGTTTTGGCTGACAGCAGCGGCCTTTTTCAGAGCAACACACACACACACACACACACACACACACACAGCATCAGGTCTAAAACCACCAGACTAAGGGACAGTTTCATCCACAGGCCATAAGATTATTAAACACTTGAACTTTTGAAAGAACAACCATAACATTAATCTGTTTGCAACTCATATACATCAATATTCTAATTACATGTATATAGACTATTCTGCACTATTATATTGTATTTTATTTACCTGAACTATTGTATCTGTTTTGTTGTGTTTGTTGGTGAGCCTGTGACCCAATCGTTTCATTGTCATAATTACACGGTGCACACATGACAATAAAAGCCTTTAAACTTGAAACGCACGCACTCACACACTCACATGCGCTTTGGTTCTGGAGATCCACGTCTCCAACAGGAGCGCGAGCCGCGTCTCGTGGAACCTCCCGGTGGTCTTCACCGCGATGAAGATGTCCTCCAGCTTTAATTCCGGTCGAGTGACATGTGCGTCTTCAGAGTCTGAGTGTCCTCCGTCCTCCGCCCTGCTGTCGCTGCTGTTTCCACCCGGGATCTGTGCGTGCCTGGCCGGGGAAGGAGCCTCCTGGATGGACCGCTGGAGGGGACCGGGAACCAGAGGGTGAGCCACGCTGAGTTTGGGGAGGCTGCTGCTGCGTAATTGGAAATCCACATAGAGGATGATGAAGAAGGTGCAAATACAGGTAGGCAACTTCCGACGTATCCATTTCTTCTTCTGCATGGTAGAAATATGATTTTATATTCCGTAAGTCATGGAAAGATTGTCGTTATCCTCTCATATAAAATCCTCATTTTTGGTTTGGTTTTGTAGCGGACTTTTATCAATAGTCTTCCTCGTTAATCAACTGCTAATTTACGGAATAATAATTATTTATAAAAATATGTAATAATTCCTTCAAAACAAAACAAGCCGGTTTTAAAGAGGCTACATGATGACACGAGTCGTTTCCTCTAATTGTCTGAAGTCACTCGCATCTGTTTGACCTGTCACCGTTTCAGCTCTGCCCACATTGTCACCGTGTCGAGTCTCACACAATCTCAATAGCGGGACTTCCTTGTTTGGATTTCAAAATAAACCACAACAGTGATCATACTTTTCTACTTCCAGTTTGAATATGGGCTTTTGTTTGAGAGTGTTAAATCAAAATTGTATTTTAAATTAAAAATAAATAGTTAATTTGTAGAAGAATGTGTTTTTCTGACTCGCAATTTACAAACTACTAAATGAACCCTTAGACTTTCCATATAATGTAATCACTTGCAAGTCAAGTCTGAAATAAAGGTGAAAGACAAGTCCGGAGTAAAGTCCAAAAACGGGACCGAAGTCAAGTCAGAATGAATAATAAGCCATGTACCAGACCACCTATTATCACCCGTTATTGAGCCTGGTGTCATGTGTTTCACTCAGACAGACAGAAACAGCAAACCACAGAAAGCTCCGCCTCTTCCTTCCTCTTCCTTCCTCTTCTGCTCTCACAGTCACTGTCACGGCTCTCGGAGAGGATCAGATGGATCCAAAAACACTGTGAAACTATGTGAACTTTTAAATCGCAAACATGGGGTTTTTATCGCAGTACATTTTTATTTGGCTGATAATCAGATATGGAAAAAGTACACACATCCTTTACTCAAGTAGAAGTGCAGATACTCGTATTTAAAAATACCCTGGTAGAAGTAGAAGTACTGACTAAACTTCTTTACTCAAGTAAAAGTAAAGAGGCTTTGAAATGTACTTCAGTAAAAAGTACATGTGAGAAGTAGAAAGTACAGGTATTTGTGTTCAACATGTGAGAAGTAGAAAGTACAGGTATTTGTGTTCAACATGTGAGAAGTAGAAAGTACAGGTATTTGAGTTCAACATGTGAGAAGGAGAAAGTACAGGTATTTGAGTTTAACATGTAAGAAGTAGAAAGTACAGGTATTTGAGTTCAACATGTAAGAAGTAGAAAGTACAGGTATTTGTGTTTAACATGTAAGAAGTAGAAAGTACAGGTATTTGAGTTCAACATGAAAGAAGTAGAAAGTACAGGTACTTCAGTTCAACATGTAAGAAGTAGAAAGTACAGGTATTTGAGTTCAACATGTAAGAAGTAGAAAGTACAGGTACTTCAGTTCAACATGTAAGAAGTAGAAAGTACAGGTACTTCAGTTCAACATGAGAGAAGTAGAAAGTACAGGTATTTGTGTTCAACATGTAAGAAGTAGAAAGTACAGGTATTTGAGTTCAACATGTAAGAAGTAGAAAGTACAGGTATTTGGGTTCAACATGTAAGAAGTAGAAAGTACAGGTATTTGAGTTCAACATGTAAGAAGTAGAAAGTACAGGTATTTGAGTTCAACATGTAAGAAGTAGAAAGTACAGGTATTTGAGTTCAACATGAGAGAAGTAGAAAGTACAGGTATTTGAGTTCAACATGTAAGAAGTAGAAAGTACAGGTATTTGAGTTCAACATGTAAGAAGTAGAAAGTACAGGTATTTGAGTTCAACATGTGAGAAGTAGAAAGTACAGGTATTTGAGTTCAACATGTAAGAAGTAGAAAGTACAGGTATTTGTGTTCAACATGTAAGAAGTAGAAAGTACAGGTATTTGAGTTCAACATGTAAGAAGTAGAAAGTACAGGTATTTGAGTTCAACATGAGAGAAGTAGAAAGTACAGGTATTTGAGTTCAACATGTAAGAAGTAGAAAGTTCAGGTATTTGGGTTCAACATGTAAGAAGTAGAAAGTACAGGTATTTGAGTTCAACATGTAAGAAGTAGAAAGTACAGGTATTTGAGTTCAACATGTGAGAAGTAGAAAGTACAGGTATTTGAGTTCAACATGTGAGAAGTAGAAAGTACAGGCATTTGAGTTCAACATGTAAGAAGTAGAAAGTACAGGTATTTGGGTTCAACATGTAAGAAGTAGAAAGTACAGGTATTTGAGTTCAACATGTAAGAAGTAGAAAGTACAGGTATTTGAGTTCAACATGTAAGAAGTAGAAAGTACAGGTATTTGTGTTCAACATGTAAGAAGTAGAAAGTACAGGTATTTGAGTTCAACATGTAAGAAGTAGAAAGTAGAGGTATTTGTGTTCAACATGTAAGAAGTAGAAAGTACAGGTATTTGTGTTCAACATGTGAGAAGTAGAAAGTACAGGTATTTGGGTTCAACATGTAAGAAGTAGAAAGTACAGGTATTTGTGTTCAACATGTAAGAAGTAGAAAGTACAGGTATTTGAGTTCAACATGTAAGAAGTAGAAAGTACAGGTATTTGAGTTCAACATGTGAGAAGTAGAAAGTACAGGTATTTGGGTTCAACATGTAAGAAGTAGAAAGTACAGGTATTTGAGTTCAACATGTAAGAAGTAGAAAGTACAGGTATTTGAGTTCAACATGTAAGAAGTAGAAAGTACAGGTATTTGAGTTCAACATGTAAGAAGTAGAAAGTATAGGTATTTGAGTTCAACATGTGAGAAGTAGAAAGTACAGGTATTTGGGTTCAACATGTAAGAAGTAGAAAGTACAGGTATTTGTGTTCAACATGTAAGAAGTCAAAGTAAAAAGTCGTCAGAAGAATAAGTCGTGGAGTAAAGTACTGATACCAGAAACATGTACTTAAGTACAGTAACAAAGTATTTGTGCTCCACTCTCACCTCCCTGCACTGATCTCCACGTGTAGGGAGGACTTGTGAATTGCACTGATTGCCTCTAAGAGATCTGTGGCTCTCTCTAAGCTCTGTAGAAGTCCAATACTGTTTCCATTGTCTGCGGTTCTCTGTCTCTGGAGACCGTCACCAAAAGGAGAAAGAGCTCGATACAATTAATTCACCTCAGACCCTCATCGCCACCTTTGTTTATTTGTCCTTTCTCAGCGTTCTCGCCTTACATCCATCCCTCCCCTCCTTTCTCTAGGTCTCTCTCTCTCTCTCTCCTGTACTGACCAGCTGCTTTCCTCTTCCCCACCATCTCCACTTCTACCCAGAGGTGGGAAGTAGTGGAGTACAAATACTTAGTTTCTGTACTTAAGTACATTTTTCTGGTATCAGTACTCCACTACTTATTTTTGTGACCACTTTTTACTTTGACTTCTTACATTTTGAACACAAATACCTGAACTTTCTACTTCTTACATGTTGAACTCAAATACCTGTACTTTCTACTTCTTACATGTTGAACTCAAATACCTGTACTTTCTACTTCTTACATGTTGAACTCAAATACCTGTACTTTCTACTTCTTACATGTTGAACTCAAATACCTGTACTTTCTACTTCTTACATGTTGAACTCAAATACATGTACTTTCTACTTCTTACATGTTGAACACAAATACCTGTACTTTCTACTTCTTACATGTTGAACTCAAATACCTGTACTTTCTACTTCTTACATGTTGAACACAAATACCTGTACTTTCTACTTCTTACATGTTGAACTCAAATACCTGTACTTTCTACTTCTTACATGTTGAACTCAAATACCTGTACTTTCTACTTCTTACATGTTGAACCCAAATACCTGTACTTTCTACTTCTTACATGTTGAATACAAATACCTGTACTTTCTACTTCTTACATGTTGAACTCGAATACCTGTACTTTCTACTTCTTACATGTTGAACTCAAATACCTGTACTTCTTACATGTTGAACTCGAATACCTGTACTTTCTACTTCTTACATGTTGAACTCAAATACCTGTACTTCTTACATTTTGAACACAAATACCTGAACTTTCTACTTCTTACATGTTGAACTCAAATACCTGTACTTTCTACTTCTTACATGTTGAACTCAAATACATGTACTTTCTACTTCTTACATGTTGAACACAAATACCTGTACTTTCTACTTCTTACATGTTGAACTCAAATACCTGTACTTTCTACTTCTTACATGTTGAACACAAATACCTGTACTTTCTACTTCTTACATGTTGAACTCAAATACCTGTACTTTCTACTTCTTACATGTTGAACTCAAATACCTGTACTTTCTACTTCTTACATGTTGAACCCAAATACCTGTACTTTCTACTTCTTACATGTTGAATACAAATACCTGTACTTTCTACTTCTTACATGTTGAACTCGAATACCTGTACTTTCTACTTCTTACATGTTGAACTCAAATACCTGTACTTCTTACATGTTGAACTCAAATACCTGTACTTTCTACTTCATACATGTTGAACTCGAATACCTGTACTTTCTACTTCTTACATGTTGAACCCAAATACCTGTACTTTCTACTTCTCACATGTTGAACTCAAATACCTGTACTTTCTACTTCTTACATGTTGAACTCAAATACCTGTACTTCTTACATGTTGAACTCAAATACCTGTACTTTCTACTTCATACATGTTGAACTCGAATACCTGTACTTTCTACTTCTTACATGTTGAACCCAAATACCTGTACTTTCTACTTCTCACATGTTGAACTCAAATACCTGTACTTTCTACTTCTCACATGTTGAACTCAAATACCTGTACTTTCTACTTCTTAGATGTTGAACACAAATACCTGTACTTTCTACTTCTCTCATGTTGAACTCAAATACCTGTACTTTCTACTTCTTAGATGTTGAACACAAATACCTGTACTTTCTACTTCTCTCATGTTGAACACAAATACCTGTACTTTCTACTTCTCACATGTTGAACACAAATACCTGTACTTTCTACTTCTTACATGTTGAACTCAAATACCTGTACTTTCTACTTCTCACATGTTGAACTCAAATACCTGTACTTTCTACTTCTTACATGTTGAACTCAAATACCTGTACTTTCTACTTCTCACATGTTGAACACAAATACCTGTACTTTCTACTTCTTACATGTTGAACCCAAATACCTGTACTTTCTACTTCTCACATGTTGAACTCAAATACCTGTACTTTCTACTTCTCACATGTTGAACACAAATACCTGTACTTTCTACTTCTCACATGTTGAACTCAAATACCTGTACTTTCTACTTCTTACATGTTGAACACAAATACCTGTACTTTCTACTTCTCACATGGGTACTTTTTACTGAAGTACATTTCAAAGCCTCTTTACTTTGACTTGAGTAAAGAAGTTTAGTCAGTACTTCTACTTCTACCAGTGTATTTTAAAACACGAGTATCTGTACTTCTACTTGAGTAACGGATGTGTGTACTTTTGCCATCTCTGTGGGACTAATAAAGGTGTTCTGATTCCTCTCCACTTCGACCCCTCCCATCGTGGTCCCGCAGGTAAACCAGAGCCGCCCGGGGCACGCCCTGGCAGGAAAGGCCCAGGATCGCCTTACGGCCTAGCTGAAAAGGGCTCTTTTCTAAAAACATGGAGTACATCACAGCCCCACTTTGAACAAAGGGCCGGGCGAGTCGAGGGACCGGACCCCCTTTCAGGGCTTTGTCTGTCCGATGCACCGAGCTCAGAGTCAGACACAGACCTGGACTGCACTCAAGAGCTGGCACTGGAGAAATCATGCCAAGTGAGGAAGTCGTAAGATCAAGGACACTTTTTAGAGAATCCATTCCACACATTTAGGAGGAGAGTGTTTGGTCAGACGCATTTTCATTTACTGGAGATATTGCGTTCGGCTTAGACGTTTGGGTAAAGCGTAAAGGTGAATTGGTCTAATCAGCATCGGCCCTTAGAGACAGACATTCTGAGTTTCTTTGTCCCTTAACTTAACATGTTTGATGGCGTCTTTCAATACGTTTCTTGCAGTTTCATGAGACTGGATTGGTCCAAATCATGTATGTACTCTTACATATTCCCCTCCAGGTAATGTTGAGATATCACAATGTTTAATTGCATCTGTTAAAAAAGGCCTAAAACCGTCTAATATGGCAAATAAATTGTATAAATAGTGAAGGTACACAGGATGGACATCTCTCAAAGTCTTTACGGCTGTCTAAGCATTGATTTGACGACATTACAACGAGACAAGACTTGCATTAAAAGAAGGGGAGAGAGAGAGAGAGAGAGAGAGAGAGAGAGAGAGAGAGAGAGAGAGAGAGAGAGAGAGAGAGAGAGAGAGAGAGAGAGAGAGAGAGAGAGAGAGAGAGGGGGATGGATGGATGGATGGATGGACTGGATGGATGGAGCAAAGCTTAAGTAGCTGAAAGCCCTCTCTTAACCTTCAGTCTCCGGCTGAAATTCAATTCAAAGAGCCGGCACAGAGCGACAGGAGGGGTGATGTGGCTCAGGGGGAGATGTAAATGGGTGTGAGCCAATCAGAGGGTCAGTGGTTCGATGCCCGACATGTTGATAATAATATGTTTATTTAGTATAGCACCTTTCACGGAAATAGAATTCACTAAGTGCTTCACAAGAAAGAACAAAAGTAAAATTAAGACCACAGAAACATGAATTCAATGACCACACGAGGCAGACATTTAAGGTTAACTTAAAATCAAAACACAGACCCACGTGGAGTCCTGACAGGAACACACATGAGAACAGAAACATCACACACAAAACAAAAGCCAATGTAAAAAGATCGGTCTTCAGTTGCTTTTTGATTTGATATGAAAAATACTTAACCTTAAAATCCTCCTGTCTCCAGGGTATTGAAGTGTGTCTAAGCTGCGTGTTAATGAATCATCACTAACAACAGATGATATAACCCACACAACATTCATAAATAATGATTACAATTATGAAAAGTTCAGCCTTCTTAAAAAAAATAGCGTTTATTTGGAAAGTGGTCAAAAAGCCCTTTCACCATTAAGTGTTTCCTCGTCGGGAGACTTTTTTATATTCACGCCACAGAGGCCAAGATATCCTGATTTGTAAACCCTGCCCGGGTGTCCTGCTTCAAAAGCGTGATCGTACGACTTCCCAGAATGCAACATGGCTTTCATTTGACCTTCTTTGCCCGGTTTTTGTCTTTACATTTAAGAAGAATCCTCCTAACAATGATGTATGTTGTCATTTTGTAAGTAATTTTTAGGCTGTACGACACTTCCCCTCTTGATGAAAATCCTCTCAATAGTATGCTTTCATTGGGTGAAGACTTGCATTAGGAGTCCACCGTCACTGAATACGGGATCACAGCATTTCCGTTGTCGGTGTCATCTCTTCTCTTCTTCTAGATGGCCAGCAGAGGGCGGTGTGTAGCCTCTTGGATTTATCAGACTGCATTCAACTTGTGCCACATCACACCGAGGCTCTCCACTTTCTATAAACAGCTGTCTTAAACATGCTGCTTTATATAACATATAATACAGCTTGTAACATGTTGAATACATGCATCTTAGAATGTCCCTTAGAAGTCCCTTATCCCTGTTTCTGAAACTGTCTTCATTAAGGGCTACACAAAACGTGTAACTTTAGGCTAATTAAATCTGATTACATGCTAAAAAATATGTAATTAGATCATATGTATGTTGGTTTCATATATGGTTTCAAGGATTACTCTTAAAATATGTCAACTTTTTTAAATCACAGCACATTTTGTTATGATATCCAAGGCTTTAAACTTGAGGAAAAACTCATATGAATTCATTAAAGGTCCCGTGACATGGCCATTTCTACAGATCATATTCCATCGTTGAGGTCGACTAGAATATGATTTACTTTTGTTACATTTTCCAAACTCACATTTAACTCTCTGCCCCCCCCCCCCCCCCTCCCTGTGAGCCCAGTGTGCTCTGATTGGTCAGCTCGCCCACTCTGTTCTGATGAGTCCACCACCGTTACACCGTTACTGTTTATGTGTTGCAATGGCGTTTGTTAGCAACCAGGAAATGACACCAGTAATGACAAACAGATGAGAATGCTGCGTGGGGTCTGGGCGCCGTGGGGTCTGGGTGCCGTGTTGGCGGGACGCTGCGGGGCTCGCCGCTCCGCCCTGTGAGGCTCGAGGAGCGGACAGTGTGAGCTGGGTTACTGGTGTTGTTTCCTGGTTGCTGGTGGGGGTCTGTGAGACAGCGAGACATCGCGGAACTCAGCTTGAGCAACACACACACACACACACACACACACACACACACACACACATCACAGCCTGAGAAAAGATAAGGCTCCGTGTCCGCGATCCAACTCGTCTATTACCGACGTTCAGGGAGCTCTAGTCAATGGGACTCCCTGTTGTTGAAAATCGACGCTAAAGGTCCCCCACTGCGTTTGATAGTGACGCCAAGGGATCCTGGTGTGTGCAGGGGCGCCCCTTGCGAACAGGCAAGGCAGGCAACTGCTTGGGGCCCCCAAAGGAGGTAGATTAAGAAAGTAGAGTAAGAAGGTCCACAGCAACGACAACATGAAACACCCTTTAATTTACTGCAACGACATGTCGGGAAACCCCCTCAAGGCGGCCCCATGCATAGCGCGCCGTGAAATGCTGCTTCTTTTCTTAAGTTTCGTTGCCTTGCTCCGCTCTGGGGGGGGTGATGAAAAGCTGTGGGGGGGGGGTTGATGAAAAGCTGGTTCGAGGGGCCCCCAGTGAATGTTGGCCGAGGGCCCCCACCGACTCTAGGATCGCCACTGGGTGTGTGAGGAGCTCCACGGGTTGGTCCAATCGGTCCATTTGGTCGCCGTTACGTCACTTAGACCAGGAAGAAAACAATGGAAGAAGAGAAATGTCCAACGAGGCGTTCTGGGGCAGCAGACCAGGTCTTCTCTGTGTCAGAGTTTTACTCGCTACAGGGTGCACTTTGAGGGTTTGTGACTGCAGACCGTTTACATGCAGAAAAACCTTCATAACATCAAGGGGACGGGTGATAAATGGAAAAGCATGTCATGGGACCTTTAAGATGATTTTGCATTGATAATATTGTTCCGTTTTTACTTACATTTCAAAACACTGACTCAGATCTAAAAAGAAATGCACATATGACCAGGGGCGGCGCTAGGGGGTGGCTACTTGGGCTCAGCCCCGGATGTTTTCTGAAAAGCCCCGGATGTTTCACTTAAATTAAAAAATATATTTTTTTTTTTTTTTGAAAATGTCGGGAGTAATGTGCAGCACCGGAGTCCACCAGAGAGGCAGCCGCTGCGGGACATTAGCCTGCGTACTGCGTAGCCTTCCCTGCCCTGAAGAAGAAGTGATCCTTCCTAATGCCTGACGAGTTTTAAGCTAATAGCCTATAAAGTTATGGATATTAGAAAGTTATTTTCATCGAAGCAGGCGCCACAAGCTGCAGCAGCATCAGCAGCAGCAGCAGCAGCAGCAGCAGCAGCAGCAGCAGCAGCAGCAGCAGCAGCAGCAGCAGCAGCAGCAGCAGTATCAGCAGCTGACAACAATGTCATCACCAGCAGTGAAGAAATGGATGATGTTTCAGGTTGTGAATCTAATGGTGATATCTGCACTCTGTCTGACTGAGTAAGAAGTGAAAAGAGTGATGTACTGTAACGTTAATCTTATAGCTAGTAAACATGGAGTAACCAAGGCAAGGCAAGTTTATTTATATAGCACCTTTCAACACAAGGCAATTCAAGGTGCTTTACAAAAATGAAAGACATTCAGACAAAGGCATTTAAAAACAGTAAAAGATAATAAAAGAAACATTAAAAGAAAAAGTACATTAATAAAAAGTTACAGTGCAGTTTAAGATATGAATAGTTCACACAGAAGTTCCACTTTACTGATGAACACAACAGCTCAGTTTAAATTAAAAGCAGCGACAAAAAGATAAACCACACTAAGTCAATACCCTTATATGTTAGTATGTATACAGGACATGACTAAAAATTATTCTAAGATGTAACGTTAACCCTTCATACCTCAGTCTACTTTTAAGACACTAAAATAATGTATTCCAATTTTTATTTTGTTTTTGCGCGTGGAATTATACCGGCTCTCGTTTCAGTACACATAACAACGGAACCATAGCAACGGAACTGACAGGCAACGGAACTGACAGGCAACGGAACTGACAGGCAACACTCTGAATCCGATTGGCTGTGACTGCATCCACTCAGAGTGCCCGATTCAGAAACGTGACTCTTACACTCTTTACGTCACAAACAAAGATGGTGGATGAGAATAGATCTATAAAACGATAAGCAATGTGCAGTAGATCGGAAGAGGACGGTGTGTCGGCGTTGTTCGATAGCGGTGCGGTATGCTAATGGGAACACACGCCAAACATGCTAGATCACATCAGAAGGCATCACCCAGATTTGCCAATCACCGGAGCCCGGCAAAAGACTACAGCAGTTCAGCAGCTGATCCCCGCTGCTTTTAATAAACCAATAGACATGAGAGCCGAGAGACCAAAATAAATAACGGAAGCTTTTGGCATATTTTTTCAACGACTTTGCGCTCTGGAAACACTTTCTTATTATTTATGATGTCATATTTTCAAGACATTCTTTTTAGTTTTACAGCTTGATGAAACCTTTTTGTTTGACATCAGCCATTATAGATAATATGGCCATCTGAGTGTGTGTGGTTTGTTTTTAACTGTTTAATACAGTTAATTATTTAAAATGTCAGAGTTCCTTATTTTTAAACTGACACTTGCACTACTGTTCAAAAATAAATAACAGAATACCTGGAATTATGCATTTGGGACTTTTTTTTGCTTTTTCTTGTTGTACCGAACCGTGACCCCCAAACCGAGGTACGAACCGAACCGTGACTTCTGTGAACCGTTACACCCCTAGTCCCCGGTGTGTCAGGGAACTCACCAAGTGTCAGAAAACACAACCCTCTCTCTTTTCCTCCATACCCAAATCTCTAAAAACGGGGCTGCAACGGATCTGATACAGACTGATCTTGAATTATTTTCTACGTCACAGAAGTGGTGCTCCGCTTATTGGTCAATTCTCCACCTATCAGGGGAATGTGGGGTTGGGCCACGGCCGGCCATTGCGCTGGAGACGCTGTAGTACATATGCCAGGCCTGTAAGTGGCGCTGTAGTCTGCCACAAAAGTAGCGAAGAAGACTTCCCGCGCATGGTTACCCTTCTGTTTATACTCTGCTCTGGCTCTTTTTCTCCCTCCCCGAGGGAAGCGTTTGCTCCCTCGCTGTAATTCTCTCCGGTAGTCCACCAGTAGATGACAAACACCCTCCTCTCCGGCTCTTCCAAGGAACGACGGGACCGTGCGGCAGAGTTTCAGTTAGATTTTTATTTCGCCGGTCAACATGTCCGTTAAAGTTTAAATCTTCCGGACAAAATTAGAAAAGTGCCGGTCAAAGGTCTTCTTTGTTATTTATTGAGCTTTAAAACAAATGAATAACGACTCTATATAATGATATAAGAATAAGACACGGAGGACGGAGATCTCTTTTCCTCCCCCTCTTCTCCCCGCTGCAGCCTAGCAGCTGATCTCAAAGCACGCTCCCCTCTCCTGCAGAGGGGCGTGGTGCAGCTCACAGAATCAGCCCCCTGCAAACAACAGCGCTGGAAAAGAGCAAATAGAGCGAAATGAGGCATGGCTAAAATGCAGGATCTGTTTGGTATTTTGAAAGAAAAAACTATTATATACTTTATATAGGTATGGCCCCTACAATATATGTTCAAATATAGCATCATATGTCCCCTTTAAGGTATATTAAGGTAGGGTTAATGTTGCTCTCAAAGTGCACCAGATTGATACTTTTAACTTCAATATTTAAAAAAATAATAATCTTCCCGGGGGAGCATGCCCCCGGACCCCCCCTAGAGGAGGTGACGACGCCCCTAAAGGATGTTTGGTCCACCCCCACTTGTAAAAAAATAGCACTTTACCCTGCACCCCCCCCCCCCCAACAACTCCTGGGCTAAGCCCCGGATCTCTACAATCCTAAATCCGCCTCTGCATATGACCCTTATCCTCTTCCGTAGGTAAGCAGCAATATTCTCAATATCTGATTTTAAAGTAATGCAAAAGTGATTTTCCCTGTAAATGTGGACAA
>JAMFTG010000041.1:0-61398 GCA_023974075.1 Chaenocephalus aceratus | reverse complement strand
TCATTTCAAAAGTAACTCAGTTACTTTACTGATTACTTACACCAAAAAGTAATGCGTTTACTGTAAAAGTAACTTTTTAGTTACTTAAAAAAAGGGGCTCCCATTATATTAATGCCCTTATAGCCTTCATTTCAGTACTGTTATTGCATTGGAGAATAATACAATCTGTTGATCAACTTGACATGCATCATATGCAATCTGGATAGCATCGATATTAGCTGGCTTTACATTTTTGTATATTCTTTCTCCAGGTAGTTGGAAAAAGTTTTCCGTCCCATATGCCGTGTGCCGCCCGGACATGCTATCGTGCTAACTAGCTCCCTGAACGCGGGTGACTCCACTGTAGCAACAGCCTGCATGTGTTCTACAACATACCGTGCAATGGCTTTATGGACTTTCCCCTGGTTAGCAGTCCCTTGGTTAAAATCCAGCCGCTGTTGCTTTCGGTGAGGTGGAGGTGGAGTGGCGTCGGCTGAGTCTGGGTCTGTGCCGGTCTTAGTTACTAGCTTCGTCCCAGCATGTTGTTTCTGCAGATGTTTTAAGAGATTTGAATGACTGGTTTGGGCATTAGATAGGCTCTTTGACCCGCCAGGACACAAATTACATTTAACAGAAACGTTATTTTCTTTGTGCTCGACAAAAGTGAAATAGTGAGAATATCTCCAGGTGGAGAAACTAGACTTGAGCTCCGCCGCCGCCATGATAGTCTTGTTAGTAAACAACACAAACACGCCCACAGCCCGTCTCCGCATGTGACACAGGAAGTATCTAAGTACATTTACTCAAGTAGTGTACTTAAGTACAGTTCTCATCTCTGTTCACCTGGCTGTTGACTATATAAAAAACTAACGCAGTAACGGAGTAACGCACCATGTAGTAACGGTAAATGAGTTACTGAATTTAAAAAGTAATGCGTTAGAGTACTAGTTACTGCCAAACGTTACAGTAACGCGTTAGTCCCAACACTGGTTGTTTTAGGTAGGCTGTTTTTATGGCATTCTGCTTTGTGGAGTGTAACAAGAAAAACAGGAGAACCAATGAGCCACAATTCGAGCTATGGCTTAGTTCCATGAACGATAAATGCTAAACATTAACTTTTTCTATAAGAAGTGGACGTATAGCTACCTTTTCGTAACCCTTTGGACTACGGTTTGTAGCCTTGGGTTTGACATTTTGATTACGCCATGTTGTTTTTGGCCATCACCTTCATGTTCTTTTAGAACCAGAAGTAACAACGACAGGGTGGATCTATAGTCAGTACAAATCGAACTTCGAAGAAAACATTTTAGGCGACCAACATCTTACCTTTCATAACCCACTGTAAAGGCGTAGAAGCTAAAAAGATATCAAAGTGTTATTTAAAGGATCAAAGGGATAAAAATACATCACATTTTCCATTCATCATCAATGTAGTTCCACTTGTTTAAAGAACAATTCGTAACTTTGGCAGTGGGACCATCCAAAGGTTACGTGAAAGTACTGTGGCTCTCACGGAGGTCTTTGCTTTTCCAGTACTGGCTTCCAAAGTTAAATAACAAGAGTTTCTTTCTTCTTCTGCTGCCCTTTGGCTTCAACATTTGAGAAACACAAGCAATATCAATCAAAAAAGAGAAAGGGATAACAGTTTTGGATTGGGCAGTTACCGCAGTAGACCAGGGTCCTTATGAAGCCATCATCGTACGTCTCTCACTTTTCTTCACTTCTGGTGACTTCTGTTATTGATTTCTCTACATACAGTTCGACTCATAGCACTGAGTTCACGTCTCTTCAGTTGTTGAAAGGAATTTGGTGAGATGCAGGAGGTCATAAGAAAAGAACTCCTGGAATACATTAAGCCTCAGTAATTATTGTACTTAATGGTGATCGACTATCCCATGAGAATGCCATATGTAAGGCAATCTGGGCACACAGAGAGAATAATTGTCAGTCATTATTAAGCTTCCTTTAATAATTGCCCTTGAGCAAGCTATTCTACCCCAGTGGAGCAGCAGTTCTTAGAATACTCTTAAGATGCAATTGTGGGAACAGCATTATACATGTTCAATGATGAACACTGATCCGGTTAAAAGGCTTGGTCACTACAATTGGGAGAGCTCTCTAAAATGCGACAGAATGTCTCCATGCAATTAGGCCGTAACCGGATTGTCCTCTTCTTGACTGAAGCTCGGAAAGGATCCAAATCCACTCCATCTGTACACGTTTCTGCTAATTAGGGCAGAAAATAAGTCTCATTATAAATGGTAATGTGAATGTGGGAAAGGGGATCCTTTCCAGTCACAGCCATTGGAGTTTAATGACCATAGTTTCCAGCATGTATTTCATTGGAGTGAGCTTTCTTGTCCTGTTGAGATGAACCTAAAGAAATCCATAGATATTTGGATCCATCCCAATATTCACCAACCACACAAGAACTGTTTATAAGCCTCCTCTCAGCTTAAAGACTATTATGTAATAACAAGGCACTGAACGGACTGTTTGTGTACTGCAGAGCTGCTAATAAAGCTTTACCTGCATGAATATTCGGTGTTATTTTGGGCATGTGCAATAAGAAGGCTTTGAGAAGACGTATGTCTCGAATGCACATGCCTCCATAAAAGGTGAAGTGAACCACAGAAAAAAACCCTGCAGCCCTCTGACGTATCTGAGCAATAATGCTAAAGCAAAAGGCATGGACATTCTCTGTATATCTTTGTGACCGCGAGGCTAAACAATCAGAGAGAGGTTTACACAGTCACCGTGTCCCTTGATGCTGGATCCAGTCCAAGGGTATATGGTGTGTGTGGAGTAAAACTTAAATCGAAGACGGAGCAGAAGGACTGGAGGATTGAGTACGTCTGCTGTTCTGTCGGCTCGCGATCACTCAAGCGTGAGTGAGTGCACTCGAGTGTGTATGTTGTCGTGTGTGACAGCCTGTGTGCTTTGCGCTGTGTGTACAGGGGTTATACCTTTACAGGACATTGGAGGGGTGCTTGACCTTTGGGCCACAGTTCAAACAGTGAGCCCCGCCCCTTTCCATCCACTCATTCAGGACGCTGTCAAAGCCTTCCCTTGAAGCGAAATGAAAGACCCCCCAACAATAGGCGCCGCCAAGTGATTTCTTTGTTTAAGTAGTAAAACCTTAGCTCCCCTTTTTCTTTCTTACATTCCTTTTCCTCCCACTTGCTCTCCATGTCACTTTTGTCAATGCTTATTCCCATTTTTACCCACAATGCTCCTCTGCAGGACTCATGCAGAGATGCTTTTGAGTAAAATGAACCTGGTATGTGTGGGTGACCTGTCAGACCGCAGCTTCCTGCTTTAGCTGTGAAGTGCATTTTTTACAAGGCGATGACATTTATTGGGAAATAAAGTGATGCTTAGACAGGTCACAGGTGTAAGTTGTCGCTGAGTTATGGCTCAAGAAATAACAATAAGACGTGTACAATGGACGTTTCACTGCTAGGTGCCTGCAGAGCGATAAGGAAAATGCTGTTTGTGTGTTTTTGTCTGCAGGAAAAGGATAAAGTGTATTTGTGTTAAAGGTCCCATGACATGCTTTTCTGGTTGTTACACGTCCCCTTGTGTGTTATGTAGCTTTTTCTGCATGTAAACGGTCTGCAGAGTCACAAACCCTCAAAGTACCCCTTGTAGAGAGTAAACTCTAGCACAGAAAATACTTGTCTATGCTGCTCGAACGCCTCGTTGGAGATTTTTCTTTTTCCATTTTTTTCTTCCTGAGTATGGTGACGTTCGCTGACCAATCAGAGCACACTGGGCTCATAGGGAGGAATGGCCATGACATGGCACTTTTAATTAACATGCATGCAATTTTGTAGAGGCTTGTTTCCTGTGCTTGTTAATGTGTCCGTCTTGGTATGCATTACGAATGTGTGAAGGCACATTTAGCTCCTGATATGCTTATCCTAAGTCACTTTCAGAATACTGTTTCGTGACGTGAGTGCATTGGTGCTTGGTCCCCTCCTCTTCTCCCTGTACACAAACTCGCTCGGATCAGTCATTAGCCCGCATGGTTTTTCATACCACTGCTACGCTGACGACACCCAATTAATTCTGTCCTTTCCCCGCTCAGAGACCCAGGTCGTCGCACACATCTCTGCTTGTCTAGCTGACATCTCTCAGTGGATGTCTGCTCATCACCTCAAGCTCAACCTTGACAAAACTGAACTGCTTTTCCTTCCGGGAAAAGATTGTCCCACTCTTGACCTAACAATCAACATTGGCACCTCTGTTGTTTCCCCGACTCAGACTGCAAGGAATCTGGGTGTGACCCTAGATAACAACCTGTCCTTCACTGCAAACATCGCTGCTACAACCCGCTGCTGCAGATACACGCTTTACAACATCAGGAGGATGAGTCCCCAGCTGACCCAGAAAGCCACGCAGGTTCTGGTCCAGGCTCTTGTCAGCTCACGCCTAGACTACTGCAACTCCCTCCTGGCTGGTCTACCTGCATGTGCCATCCGACCTCTGCAGCTCATCCAGAATGCAGCGGCTCGTCTGGTCTTCAACCTTCCTAAATGTTCCCACACCACGCTGCTCCTCCGCTCCCTCCACTGGCTTCCAGTAGCTGCTAGAATCCACTTCAAGACACTGGTACTTGCGTACCATGCTGTGAATGGATCTGGCCCTTCCTACATCCAGGACATGGTTAAACCGTACACTCCAGCGCGTGCTCTACGCTCTGCATCAGCCAAACGACTCGCTGTGAGGGGGACCCAAGTTCCCATCAGCAAAAACATGTGGGTTTGCTATCCTGGCTCCAAAATGGTGGAATGAGCTCCCCATTGACATCAGGACAGCAGAAAGCTTACACACCTTCCGGCGCAGACTGAAAACTCATCTCTTTCGACTCCACTTCGAGCGATAGAACTACTAACAAAGAACTGCTACAGAGCACTTATATACTAATAAAGGATTGGCTTATCTAAAGCCAGTTGAGCAGCACTTGAACTGATTGGCTCTATGAAACCTGATGTACTTATATGGTTCTGTGTTCTTCAAGTTTGTATCTTCTTGGTCGAATGCACTTATTGTAAGTCGCTTTGGATAAAAGCATCAGCTAAATGCAATGTAATGTAATGTAACAACGTTTCCCCGATTTATTTCCCCTTAAATCTACCATATTTATTGTCAATGATGGATCACATGGTCTATTGTGCAAGAAAAAGGTCTTTTGTTATGAAACTCAGACTTGTCACTTGACTAGTCTCGATTTTAGCGCCTTTCAGCTCATTGTTTTGGCTTTACGGCCGTGACTTTACCGTTTTGACTTTACTACTATGGTTCACTTTCACCGCACTCCAAAACTTTTATGATGATTCCAGACAGAGCAGCATTGTGGCTCCAAAAAACACATTGTGCATGACTTGCTCACGACAAATGGCACACAGACAAAGTTATTGACCAGCTGGTGAAAGTGGAACATTTACAGCTAAAGAGCCAGCTCGTTACCCCAGGAGTTAGTTATATTTATCCGTTGCTTGAGTGAATTAACAACTGCCATATCAATTCAAAAAACAATATTTAGTTAACATTGTGTTTTCAGCTTGTTTTCACGACCCCTTTGTGGCCAAACAAATCAGTCAAGACAGGTTTAGAAGTTCACTGTGGGATATTTTTGGAATATTGCACAAAGTAAGAATGCTTTTTTTAATCTGAATCACATGCTTGGCGCAAGTTTGTACAAACACAAGCCCAAAGTAATGGCAAACACATTACTGCTGATGGTTTAACATTCTCTCCCTTCAGATGTGGATTCTCCAAACCAACCACTTAAGCCTCATCTTTGAAGTCTCTCCACTTGTAAAAGTGAAACATGGACAAAAAATGTTGGTTTACCAACACAGAAGGGGTTGAGGATGAGGATTAGCTGGTTGAGTATTATGCCTCTTCTAGTGAACAGCTCATTTATTACTGATAATGTAGTGGTAGAATTTTTTTTAATTTTTTTTTATTGCACTATTCATGTTGTTACTGCAGCAGTACTTGGAGCGGCAAAAAAGGCAGAGGAAAGGACTGCATCACAGCAATAATTCATGACTCATCATATCGAAAATAGTCTTTATTTTTTTGGGCTAATACCAAATCCTTTTATAACAAAAAACGTTTCCATATTGGGTTTGCTTATGAGGATTACTGCTCAAAATATTACTTGAACGATATAACATTGGAAGTAGTTTTCTTGCACACCCAAACAATAAAGTAAAACATTGATAATCTCCTATTTTTTTATTTAGTTATTGAGTTACTAAGGTTTAAATACAACTTTTAAGTTCTTAATCTACATAAGCCATACACTCTAGTTTAAATTTGTTTTGTATCTGCTGCTGTCTGATAACAACATCTAAGTAAAGTATTACTGGACTGTATTTGCAGGGACTGGACTGTTTATGTGCAGCTGTTTGTTCTGTGGTGCTGATAGGAAAGGAAACAGGCAGATTAGCTGCTGAATATGCCATTGAACACACACACACACACACACACACACACACACACACACACACACACACACACACACACACACACACACACACACACACACACACACACACCCACACACACAGGCTGTTTAATTATGTTGGCATTAGCTAGCAACAGTGAAGTTAGCCTCACTTGTTATGTTGGTATCTGCAGTATGTGTGTGTCTTACTGCTTGTGAGAGTGTCCTTAGGTCCCTTGTGAGTGCATGAATGCGTGTGCTTGTCTGTTTAATATATTATGTGTTCTTTTAATTGTGTTTTACACTTCTGGAAGAGATGCCAAGTCCAGTTAGTGGACTTTCATCTGAAGCGATTTCTCCACGGCCATTTGGATTAATGGGACTTCATAGGATCACTGTTTGGAATGCTTAACTTCACGCCGGTTACAGGCACAGAGAGAGAATGAGAGGCAGAGAGGGAGAAAGGCCAATGGGTTTGGAGCTTTAATGTTGTTTTGAATTTGTCACCCATACGACATACAACTTGCAAGCAGGCAGACATGAACAAATTCACTGTATGCTTTTTTGTGAAGGGCGTATGCCTATGCATAAACACACGTACGCACGCACGCACACACACACACACACGCACGCACGCACACACGCACAGCACGACACACACACACACACACACACACACACACACACACACACACACACACCCACAAACACTTTCACTTTTGCTACACTAACACTTAGTCATCCTCTGATAAATATAAAGGCTCCTCTTATGTTCTGGAGTTAGAAGACCAAGATGGAACGATGGAAAGTGAACCATCAGTGAGGGCGGTGTGTGGGTGCTCGGAAGCTGCAGAGACGGAGGGAGTTGTGTGTCTGCATTTGTGATGTGCCAACCGACTCTTTTCACATACTTGGTTCCTTTGAGTTGGAACATGTAAAGGAATCCACTTTTTCGACTTTAAGGTTTCATACTTCTTGGCAAAATATGGGGTCAGTTTCTCCTGCAATGCTCCATGACTCTGTTATAATATGTACACGTTTGCAGCTATTGCAAACTGCCCCACAAAACCTCTCTCTATTTATAAGCTAACATATTTATAATTCTTTGATTCAGCATACCATGTGTTGTAGGCAGGCTATGTTCAATCAATACGATGTTACAGAATTGTCACTGACCCTAACCCTATACATAACTGAGTTCCCAGTTCACCCATTTTGGAGACTTCCAGCTGCCACCCATACCTTGTTTTGGAGACATGCCACTTTCGCAGTAACGTTAAGTTTCCACCGCATCAACTTGTTTGACTACGAGCTCGTCAGCAGTGTGTCTACCCTATGTAGCTTTACTCTGTTCGGTTTCCATGTGTGTATTACAAGCTGATTAACGAATAAGGGTTAATCCATAGATGCATAAAGAGGGGGTTAAGCCTCGAAGTTAGCAACAAGTCTGGCTCAGGCTCACTTAAGTTAGGCTGACCTTTAATTGACTAGCTATTTTCATTTAGTGACAAGCCTATTTTTCCCCCTTTTTTTTGTGTTACCAGTAACAGTATTTGGTCAACATTTAGTTGGTTAATTGTTAAGATCCCACACACATACTATACTGGAAAAAGTGTAAAAGTGCTGTTAAGTATTGGTGTTGTATGGGGGTGGCACCAGCTCAGTCTGTAGGGACTTGAGAACCAATTGGTTGCCAGTTCAAGTCCTGATCAGACCACAAATGCAGAGTGTGGACTGTTAACTGGAGAGGTGCAGGTTCACCTCTTCTAAGGTGTCATTGAGCAAGGCATCGAACCCCTAACTGTTCCCTTCCCCAGCCTGCTTGCTTTGGCACCTCTCCAGAACAAAAATACATGTGTGTATTCAGACCTAATGTATAGGTCCTGTGCATGTGTGTAACGACTTTGTATATATATAACAGAGACCAGTAAATGTTACCTTGGGGATTAATAAAGGATCTTCTCTTCTTTAAACTTTGCGAGCAATACAATAAAACACATTTTATTTGTAGCTTCTCCCCCAAAGCTCATGAACACCAAAATGAAAAGAACGACTTCCAAAACTCTTGAAATGGGACCTTCTGAGTCGCACGTGAATGCACCATTATCCAGCCGTTTCTCTTGACCCGAGTGCGATTCAATTGGCCCTCATTCGTTCATGCTGTGCTGTTGCTGCAGCTGCCTTGACTTGAGTCCCTCATTAACATCCTTATTAAAGACATTCATTGGTTGTCCCCCTTCCTCTATTTTGAGCAACGTCACCAGTGTAGAAGGCAGCAGGAGTCATATCTTATGGTAACAGCTTGGATAAGTAAGGGTTAATAATGAGCACACAGAAAATTATTGTTCAAAAAGACGTGTTCGTGCATTCTTGCCCAACTCTTCTCTGTGCGTGTATGTGTCCACATCTGTGTCTGCCCCGTAGTGAACAAAGAGAGATAGTTAGGTTTATTTATGTAAAACGCAGGGCCTGTTCTCCATCAGCGCAGATAGGGTGTGAACGCTGCCAACGCTATGCTTTATCTCTGCTGTCGGTGACCCTTTGAGTCTGTAACACAGGATAAGAGATTGGCAGAATCACAGTGACACAAACAACACAGTGGAACTACAGGAGGAGACACAGCTGCTGCCGTATGTTGTCTATCCCTTCTGTATTGGCCCAACTCCCGAGGGAGATACTTTGCATCCAACATACACACTGCAGTATCACACACCGTAGATAACCCATGCTATAATGAAATGACTATCACTGTGAGGGGAAGGACAGCTGTGTCTGTTCGAGCAGACGCTAGCAGTTTTCTGATGGCAGAGTTTTGCTCTGAGTCATCAGCGCTCCAAGCTCTGACAGAATCATTAACCACAACGTAGCAAACCACAGAACAGAGAAATACAATTCAATACCATGTGGATCACAGTGAAGAACCGCAGATCTTTGGAAAGGGAGTTCCAAACCGCTTTGGTTTTAGCCAGATGACATTCCCGTATGCTCCACTTTGTGTTTAATCCAGGCTGAACTGAATCCCCCTGGAAATAAGCTTTGATTCATAATCAGCTCAAAGCGACATGAAATAGAAATCCGCAAAACTATCGGGATAAGCAGTTTTTATAAAGCGGGGGCTGATTACACACATTACTGGCTTACAAAGACATTACGGGAACCACAATTGCAAACTTTTGGAATTGAAACCATTAAGGTATACAGTAGGGTAGGCCTTTAAATCCATTTTGAATATAGAAATGTTTTGTAGTAGACTATACAAATAAACTTGACTTGAGTGTAAGAAGTATAGACCAACTGATTTTTGAGAGTGATACAGATATGGATATTGATTTATCTGATTTAGATGGAACTATGTTCAATATATCTACTTTGTGACATTCTACATTTGAACCTACCTTGGAAGACAGATCATTTTGGTTGATTGGTCTCATCTGAAATCTGCTTGACAAACAAAGCCCTCATAACTCTGACAATCATCGTATTCGAAAGGCAGTCAAATTGATAATACATTCGCAAATACTTTAAAACCAAACTATCTTTATAGCTAAACTACAACTATGAGTTGGGGCGGTTGTTGGTTAAAACACAAAGCCTGAGTAGGCGGCTAATATTAAAAAGAAAATCATCTTACTACAGATGCCGCCCCTTGTCTGTGTATTACACCCGATTAAATGATCCTTTGTAATCAGATTTTCCAATAAAAAAGAACTCGTGATTTGAGCCCATCATCTATCAACATAAGCATCGAGGCTTTGAAGAGACGTTTCAGTGCGTACTGTTGCACGTCCACACTAAGCCTCAGTCACTGTTTACCAGCGGTGCTTGTGGTGCACTGAGGTCGATCCAACATGCAAAGTGATGCCATGTGGTTCCATGGCAACCTACCATTTGAATGTTCCTCGTGATTGTTGCAAAAAGCCTTTACAGTAGAGTCGGTTAACTTATGGTGTTAACTTTCCCACGTACAGTAGCAACAGGAACAAGAGGTCATTCGGTCCATGGGAGGATCAGAACATGATAAACTCTTTCTGTCAGTCAGAAACGCTGTGGAATGAAGGGAGGACCACAGTCTCTGGGGATCAGGGGAGAGGCGTAGTCACACAGAGGGCACGAAGGAGAAAAAACACGAGTTGAAGGGGTGAGAAAGAGGGAGATGGTAAACAGAGATGGACAAGAAAAGACACAGGTAGAGGGATAAGAAATGAATGAGATGGAAAGAGTGAGAAAGACGGCCTAAAAAGGAAAATGAGTTACACAAAGGGAGACATACAGTAAGAGGCAGAAAGAAAGACTGACAGATGTAAAGACAGACAGAAAGACAGACTTGAAGACAGACAGAGTTAGAAAAGCTGCTGATTGACATTCCAGCATAAAAGGAACTCCTTGTACGATCCAACTTGTATCTGTAAATCCTTCATGGCCCTGCCTCAGATGATCCTGAGAGTGACACTAATTGGACATAATAACCACCGGGGAAATAGCAGTGGATGGAAATTCTGGGTAATACGAAAATGATGATGGAAAGCGACTGAAGGACGGCTGTGTCTTATATCTGCTGTTGTTATTAAGAGATGTCAAGGGGGTTCAAAGGCAGGGGGACAAATTGAAGCAAGGGCCGGAGTGTGTGGGAGTGTGTGTTTCTCATAATTATGTCCCTTTGAGTTTGACATGTTTGTTGAATCTTGGCAGTATCTACGACACAGGGGATATTTTTAAATGTGTTTTTGGGTAACAGGCAGCACGTATAGGATTGAGTTTAAACATGACTTCATCTTAAGCTGCTATGATCAATGTATTTTTTTATTAACAATGGCTCAACTGTAATATAAATTGTTGCACATTGTAGCGATTAACCCACTGCTATTTCAGGCACAGAAGGCAGTTGTTTTTCCATAAGAACCCATTGTACGTCACAGGACAGACAAAGCTGGTAACTGCTGGACATGGTGGAGCATTTGGCAGCTCTGAGCTTGGTATTTCCCTCAGGAGTTGGTAGAGAGGGAAAAAGTACTTAAAAGGGAATGAATATTCCACTTACATTTGCTACATTGTAGAAAACAGGGCTCCAAATAAATGCTATTGTTTCTCTGTGCCTGCTGGATGTGTAAAACATTTTTGTGTTAGCTATATCAACCTGGGTGGCCACCAAATCAATGATGATTCTCACATTTACATAAGAGTAAGAGTGTAACCTCTTGCAGCAAGAGAGTTTTAAAAAGATCTAAAACAATCTAAAATACATATTTTTCCCCTAACACCTAACCCTAATGCTATAAATCGATCCATAGACTTGGATTGTGTTACTAAAATATGCCAGAAAGAACATTACAAAAACTTACCAGCAATGTGCCTTTCCAGAAATCATGATCCATTCACTTAAGATATTCAACAGTTGTGTGTGTATGGTTTATTGTAGGAACTACTTTCTTTCTACCAAACTACACCCAAGCCTTTTTCCGATGAGTTAATCCACGTTTGGTTCTATATGCATTGAAATGGCATGTGTAGTTTGGTTAGAAGATAAATAGGTGCTACATGAAACTGCTCTCAACAAGATCTGTGCATTATCTTGATTTACTGGGACGGACTTTACATTTTTCAAATGTATTTCTTGGAGGCTTTCAGAACCACAAACTGAGTTCCATTGCATTGGAGAGAAAGATCATCAGATATCTCTAACACTTATACCAAAACAATCTAAATTCATAAATAGCAGTAGTGGTAAAAAGGATAAATACATATTTTCAATGTTGGGGTGCGGATTGGGGTTATTATCTTAAATACAACTGATTCATTATAATGTTGCTGGTGGCTCAACACAGCCACGTTTAGCTCCATGTTAGGGTTTCCCAGCTGTGTGGAATGAATGTTACCAATAGTTTTTCACATGAACATGCAGTGTGAGTGTCCTTTTGTGGGTTTGTTGATGTGGAGTTGGGCAGTCAATGGCAGCCATTGTTGAACTCATGCAGTTATCCTGAACTGAT
Organism: Chaenocephalus aceratus; assembly: GCA_023974075.1. Taxonomy (NCBI): domain Eukaryota; kingdom Metazoa; phylum Chordata; class Actinopteri; order Perciformes; family Channichthyidae; genus Chaenocephalus; species Chaenocephalus aceratus. The sequence goes on along the minus strand of JAMFTG010000041.1, from coordinate 48,972 downwards.
CTGACATCTGCACCAGTGGACCATTTCTCTTGAATGTTGTACAGAATAATAATCAGTCCGGGGTTTGAGATATTGATCTGGAAACTCACAGTGGAGTCAAACAAATGACTAGATTTTTGATTATTATTTTTGTAAATCTTTCCCTTTTTTTGTCTGGAAACAAAGAGCGTCAGCAGAGTGTATACGGAGTGTGTGTACAAAGTGCTGCTATGTTTGAGTCAACGCCGGACTCTGAACTTACAGTAAACTGCCAGTCATCACACAGTTATTCATTTGTCATTTCCTTTCCCCTTCTTTCATAGGAACTGGTGTGCTTATGTAGTGACACGCACTGTCAGCTGTGTGATGGAGGATGGGGTAGAGACGTACATAAAACCAGACTATCAACGCTGTACCTGGGGCCAATGTCCTCGAGTTGCGTAAGTATCTAAAACCTCTATCCATTGTACTTCACATCTTCTCTGAATCTTCCTCAGTTCTGTTCCTGGAATCTAATCTGTATTCAACCTGTCTCCTCCAACTTCCTGACCGTCTGTTCCAAAGGTTGTATCCTCTATCTATCCATCTTCTCCTAATTTCCTGTCTATGGACACTGAATTCACAAAGCTCTTCATTTTCTCAGGAGAGTCTGGTCAGGAAGGTGTCTGGGTGTAGCTGTAGGTGTAGACAGAAACAGGCTTCAGCTCTTTTCTCATATTAACAGATCATGTCTGCAGTGTCAGGCAGCATATTGTCTGGAGTTTCCCTTTCACACATAAAGCACTCAATAGAAGAATTTCCGTGTCAGAAGCTTTCTCACTTACTGGAAACAGTCTGCTTTAGGCAGGAAGTAGTGCCTTGGTGGAGGATTCAGGAGGCAGATATGAAACGGATGTACTACTGTCACTAAGCCAGTCTGTCATTTGGCCTTAAACACCTGAGTCTCTGGATATTACTTGAACTTGACCGATAATTTCGCCATTGGCAGAAAAGTGGCGAATTTCATAGCGTTGCCAGTTATATCTGTTGGCCTTTTGCTGGTAAATTGCCCTACTTCTTTACCTTAAAGTGGACCTATCATGCTATATTTTAAACATATATTGTAGGGCCATACCTATACAAAACATGTCTGTGAAGTTTTTTTTTCAAAATACCAAACAGATCACCCATTGTAGCCCTGCCTCATTACTGCTCAAACTCCTCTTTTGCAGCCCTGTTAGAGAAACGCGGATCTTGGGTCCTTAGCTTGAACAAAATAAATAAGAGGAGGCGGAGCTAATGCCTGATCAGAATTCTACCGGAGATAAAGTTAAATTCTGCTGTGATAAAACGCCATCCTGTTCTAAACCACGTCAAGGATTATTTCTGAAATAGTATGGAGCTCAAATGCTTTTTCTCTTGCGGGTTTATCACAAGGAGAGTTCTTTTTTTATTTCCTGCTTTTTAAACACGTGCTCTACACAGTGTGTTAGCGAGGCTTGCTAATGTAAACAAAGACGTCCAAAACACGTCAGGCATTGTTTCTGATAGCAACTTTCTGTGGGTCCGCCGACGTCAGTTCGGATGGACACGTCAGTTCGGATGGAAATCTGTATCCGCTCGTTGTACACCCGTTTTTAAAAGATTTGGGTACGGAGGAAAAGAGAGAGGGTTTTATTTTCTGACGCCCTGGGGACACATATCAGAAAGTGCATTTTGCATGATAGGTCCCCTTTAAGATATTTTCCTACTGGTTTTTCTTGCTAGCCAAATGGAAATATCTCTGCTCACTTGCTCACCCTGAATGCCCCAGACAATGAGCAGCTATTTTGCACACATGGGTTACTAGGACTTTATACACTTATCATAGTCCAAGAACATTTTATGTCCGTTTCAAATGATTCCCATTGACATACTGTACTGTTCAGCTCCTCCATGTAATGTTTAAATAATTGCAGGGTTGCAGTGCGAGTCTGAAAGGGGATATACTCAAAGCTCAGTGTTTGTGTGGTTAATCCCTAATAAGTCGTACTGCTCTCAATCTCACACATTACTCTTGTGGAGCTTCTGTACGTCTGATGCAGACATTTGGAGCATATTTACTCTAGATGTGTATTTTCCATATGTTGATGTTATGCACAAATGCCTACATTAATCAAGCACTCGTGATGTTTTCCCTCTTTTGAAGTTTCACCATGTTGTCTGACCCTGGCCTGGCTGCCTGATCCCCATGCCTGCCAGGTGCCTCAGCCTAAACCTGGGCTATGCTAAGAATGAAGCCGACAGGAGTTCCAGGCACCACAGTCTAGTCTCCTACCCTGTAAAAACAATCTTTTCTTTTTACTCCGTCTTTCTTTCTTTTTATGACTCCTTTCTTACTTTCTCCAGCCCCTCCTCCAGCCACCTCTCCAATCCCCGTTTTAGTTTTTCCTTTGAGAGTACGACGGATCCCTTTTTCTCACGCTCTCAGATCAAAGAGCTGGAATATGAAAAGTTTACTATGGCGCAGAAAATGCTCTGCGATACCTACAGTGGGGTTGGCTAAAGGAGAGCAACCTGCTAAGCTTTCACAGTCCAGGCTTGTTAATGTTGCCATAAATGTTCAGTGAGACTTCCGAACCATTCTGGTGTATTTATTGCATCGTTATTAACATAACTAACAGGGACTCTTAAGGCTAAGTGATCTTTTAATAATAAAAACTATCCAAATAATACTTTTTCACATGATTCGTCTTTGAGCAAGACATCAAGATTTACTGGCTAAATGCAGTTGATTTCTTGTGGAAAAATGGACAAGAATAACATTCTGAAGTACAAAGTAGCCTACTCTAAATCCCATCAATCATCAAGCGATGATTTGGAGCTTTTTCCCAGACATCAAAATACTCAGTACACATTCATATCAACAGTGTACAACATTGGTATTCAATAAAAGGCCCAGGGACTGTTTTGGGCCGTCCGCTTTGTTATCCTGCAAGTATCAGGATCACACAAAATACAAGGTATTAATGTCATGGTGAAAAGAAAGAGTCCCAGCTCAGGTCCCAGATAAGTCTAAGGTCCAAAGACACAAATCAACAAGAATAAGAGTTTCAGCCTTGGTAGCAGCTTTGTGAGGCTGTATTTAGAAACAGTGGCGCTTTTAGCCTAATGCTTACATCAGCATTCTAAACAATGATTACAGGTTAACGTTAATTATGTATAGTGTCATGTTTGTTTAGAGTGCTAGCTTGCTAATTTTTGCTAATTAGCACTGAATCCAGATGAGATCTGCACCTGAAATGTCCATATCATTCTCAGGTACCGGACATACAGGAGGCCAAGGTATAAGATCGCTTACAAGATGGTGACAGAAATGGAGTGGAAGTGTTGCCATGGTTACTCTGGGCAAGACTGCAGCGATGGGCCAAAGGGAACCACGGACACTCGGGTCAATGGAGGGCGACCCGCCGTCACGACGACGGATTTCAACACAAGCGGCGGACAAAGAGGAGAAGGTAGGGTATAGTTCTATGTCATCAGGATGTACAGTATCTTGTCAGTCTTGAGCATGAATAAAAGAATGTCTTACTTTCAGAAATCTGATATGCAAAGAAAAACTAAAAACATATATATAGCCAAAATAATTCAGTGGAAAGAGGCCAGTGCTTCCTGGGACATGTAGGCATTGCTGGCACAGCCATGAGGGTTAGGCTTAGGGTTATCATTGGCACTTAGCTTTCTCTGTCAATGTAGCAAGCACTGAGGAATCCACTGTTCCAACAATTACATTTACCATTAAAAAGAATAGGATATCTACAAAAAAGTCAACGGTTTTACTTGATTTTAATGTAAGTATTTGTATAACAATAAATACATGCTACACTCTTACCCCTAGTTTCCACCGGGTCTGTCTGCGCCGGCGTCATACCCTACCGGGCGCGTTTCAGAAGCATTTCAGAAGCATTTCAGAAGCGGAGCGTCTTGCCTGCCGGCTCGCAGTTTTTGTTGATTTGGTCATATTTCCTGGACAGACAAAGTTAATAATAATTGTAATATCCCAGTTATAAACGACATGAATAAAAGATGTGTTGCTGTATTTTAGTGGTAAAAAAATGCATTCATCATCATAATTATTCTATATATATAATTTACACAGTGCCTGTAAACCGGAGGAGAACGCTGGCATTTCTCCTCCTACTTGAAAGACTACGGAGGGATAGGGTCTGCAAAATTAGTTTGTGTGTGTATATATATATATATATATGCTATGTATGTCCTGAACGTTCCACTTCCTGCCTGCCCGACATTACCTTACAGTTGCGTCGTGTCAAAAATAGGATTCATCCTAATTTTAGAGATGCCCAGCGGCGAGACGCTTCTGGGACGTTTCTGAGCCGTAACGTGCCACGTGTGGTGGAATAGCACCCATTGACTAGAGTGGCCGCAATCTTTGCGAACGCCACGGCGCAGCCGTAACGCGACGCAGACGGACCCGGTGGAAATTAGGGGTTAGAAATAAGGCGTAAAAAGGTTTTTTTAAGGGCGGAAGTTCCACCAAAAATCTTTGAAAAAAATGTTTTCAATGAATGTTGAAAAAGCATGGGTGTAAAACAGATCCTCCCGGCCCACGTACAAGACGGTTATAATTGAAACCTTACGAAAAGGCTATATTTAGAGCCCTGTATATCACCTTTTTCCAGCTGAGTCCCTCTTTACTTCTGAATTTCTTCCAGTGTTGACAGCAAGGACAGAAACATAAAGATACATATCATTTTAAATGACCAAAACGGTTCAGTGTTTACCAGGAAAGGTATAGGCCGAAATAAGATTCCAAGCACCTTTAAAACCTCTATGCACGTTAAAGGACCCCACATTCTGCTTGTATTTAAAGACTGCACATTTTGTATTTCAAATTGGCTGTTATTCTTTGTCTCCAGGTGACAGTGGGAAGATCAGACAGCTGGAGGAAACAATCCGTGGTCTGTCCAAAGACCTCCACAACATGCAGACCGACCTCACTGGCATAAACCGGAAACTGTATGTGAATGTGTTTTCCAATACACCATGTTTCTTGTTTAATTGTATTGTACACATGCAAGCCTAAATTGATTTACAGTCAGGAAACTTGGCTGGCTTTAAACAGTTAAACTTGAGTTAGTTGTAACTAAGTTGTAATTGATTTGCATGGTGTAAAGCTCTCTGCAAAACACTTACATGGGGAACATACTGTATATCCTTTCTTGTTTATAGTAATTTATTTCAGCAGTTCAGTTTAGGGAAAGAGGGTACTTTGTTTATTAATATATATATATATACAAAGTTGTGGGAAGAGTAGGAAGATATAAATAGTTAATCCTTAACAAGAACTTAATAGGCTGCTATATAAATACACAGTCATTGACTTAAACTGTTCACAAGAGGAATCAGCTACATTTACACTTCATATAACTTTGCCGTATCTTTCCTGTGTATATGACATTTTTCAATTCAGCAATGTGGCAATGATTTTTTCTTTTTTTCCCTTTGATGTCGCATATAGTTATTTTATGACACATGTTAGCCACAACCTGAAGATATTTAAATGTTTCTTCTGTGTAGTTCCGGTCTGAATGGGGCAATTATCCCTTCTGATGCCGCTCAGCCACATATGAAGGAAACCATCAACAGCATCCAGACCAAACTGGACCATCTTTACAACAGGACACAGGTAAACAGCATCTACTACTTTTATTTTGACTTTTTTACAGTCTTTATGTGTTAATATCAATGTGGACATTTGCTTGCTCAGGTCCATGATCAGACCCTGCTCAACATCAACAACCACCTGGTGAATGGAGGGGGTAATGAACTCGATGGAGCGGCCAACGGAGGAGGAGGACCCGGGGGAAAGCAGATAAACACTCTGAAGGAGGAGATACTGACGGAGTTAGAGAGAAGGGTGTCTCTGTCCTGCTCTTCCTGCCAGGTGAAGCCTAATATGTAAAAGAGATTTCAGGCACAAACATCCCAGCTAGCAGGGAACGTTCTCACAACTTTGGCTAACGTTGTCTACAGGTTCTAATAATGTTTTAAAGAAAACGTTTTCATCTGATGTTCAAAGAACCTTTTGAGGATGTTTATTATTTAGTGGGAATGCTGATAACAGCATTCCAACAATCTGTTATTCAACGCACGAAATTCTTTAATTTTATTCCGCCCGTTATTTTGCCGGTCTTCTTCTCCCACATTCCACATCGCAGAACATCAAAACGTTCAGCTCGGTCGGGAATCGATTGCTATTACTTTTCTCATTCATAACTTAGATAATTCCCGAGACATATCCCATAATTCATCACATTTTTAACCATTGAAGTCAATGGAGAACATCTTTAGACTTGAACAAACTTCATGCGACTTCATTCATACTTTCACTCAGAAACCTCATTCCAACTTTAAAATGTTACACATCTTTCTGACAGTATTCGTTTAACACAACTTTTAAATCTGATTCTTACTTTTAGAGATATTAAACATTGTTCAGACCTTAACTAGTGTGTGATGTCACAACTAGAGTGTAGGAAATCTTGAAATTTGCCTTCATATTTTTTTTAAAAACTGCCATAATTCCCAAACCCTACATTCCTGAGACATAATGTATCATGAAAAACGTAGGAAAACATCTCGTAGCTTGACAAATGACAAATAATTAAGCAAAAAATAATTAAACAAAATGCCTCTTGATGGCGACATACCACTCGCCATGAAACACGATGACGCTGTAAGTCCAATGGACACAGTCCAATCGTCTCCCAATCTTCACTTGTATATCACCGGTCCATGCCTCAACAACTCTACGCTAAATCTGAGATCTCACCATATCTCGTTTTCATGGAAACGCATCCCTCGCCATAAAACACGATGTCGCTATAACTCCTATGAAAATGTTCAAAAAGTGCTCAAATTTCACGTGTGCTAACAGTCCAGCCGTGACGACATCTATGTGAGAGTTTTGAGATTTCTTCAAATGCCGTTGCCATGGTAACACAAGGCTCGCCATGAAACACGGTTTTCTCATAACTTCAGTGAAAATGCTCCAAACGGCCCAAAACTTCACAGGTTTGGTAATGATGCAGCCATCAACACATCTAAGCATATTATGGGGTTTCATCAAATACAGTTGCCATGGTGACAGATCATTCCCCATCAAGTTAGTTCAGAAGTTTGCAGTTCAAATATTCTGCTGCTTTTCCAAGCCTTTTTACTTTATTTTCTTCTCTCATCACACATTCAAGCCCCCAGTGTTCATGTATCATTTCATTTCAATCTAAATTCTTCACTTTCTTCTTACACATTACATTTCAGCATAGCAATTCAGCGTCAGCTTTTCAGCATAAAGCATTCCCACTAGCAATTTCTTCAGGAATTGCATTCTCTAGTTTCAAATAATGTTCCTATAAGGTTTAATGTTAACTAAGACATAACGTTTTAACTGCAACATTCAGAGGATGTTTTGAGGATGTTATTAAGGCCTGAGATGACAGAAAGTTTTTTATAAAACGTTCCTTCAATGTAATATGTTAACAAAGGTGGAACGTTTTGCCTGCAACATTCTGAGGATGTTTTTTGGACGTTGTGGTAACATATTATATATGTTATTTTATAAAACATTCCCTCAATGTTACATGATAACAAAAGAAGAACATTTTCAAAGCAACATTCGGATAATGTTTTCAGGAGGTTATTCATTTTTTATAAAACGTTCCTGTGATGGCAAATATTAACACGGTCATGGTCAACGTCAGATTTATTTGTAGAGCGCTTTAAAAAAAAAGAAGAGTTGCATTTGTTTGAAAAGGATGTTTAAAAAAATCTGATGTCACCACATTTTCCTTTTGAAAAAAAGAAACAAGCACGTAATTCATGATAAGCTGTAAGCAGATATTGCATGTTTACGGTGTCATGTCTGAGTTCCCAGCTAGACATCTTTGGTTCTAAAAACATTCTGAGAATGTTACCATTAATTGTTCTAGGAATGTTTTCAGCGGGAAGTTTTATTTTGGTTCCCAGAATGTTCTTCTGAAAGGTAGGATAATGTTCTTTAAAAACATTCTTGAAATGTTTGGTGATAACCTTCTTAAGATGTTTTTGATAACATTGTTAGAACATTATGCCCTACTATTCTTAAAACGTTTTCAGTGGGATGTTTTATTTTGGTTCCCAGAATGTTCTTCTGAAAGCTAGGATAACGTTCTCTAAAAACATTCTTAAAATGTTTGGTGATAACTTTCTTAAGATGTATGAGCACATTGAGACAATGAATAGGACGTATAAAAACAAATGTGCATGCCACTATTCACTCACATGCACTTATAATCACACCAAGGTATGTAGGCCCACAGTATTCATAATATCATGTGTAAAATATCAGACAATAATCACACTTTTTTTCTGACTATAAAGGTTGTGTCTCGTATGTAGGTTCTAACTGTTAGATAGCTATCTGGCCGTGTGTGGTTTGTGAGGGCTGCGTATGAACAGTGTCCGCTGTTTATGCATAGTGGATCAAAATCGTTATTGCACCCTTTAGATTTGAGACCGACAGACATATAGAAGAACGGACTGACTGTCACTGCCCGTCCCTGAAACCCCTGTTAGTGTTTGTATGTGTTTGTTTCTACTGTGTGTCTCTCTCTGAAAACGTTTTAAGAATAGTAGGGCATAATGTTTTAACAATGTTGGAGGCGTGTGGCGCAGTGGATGGAGCCTTGGTGTTGGGATCAGGGGTTCAAACCCCACTGCAGTCAGCATGTTGTTGTGTTCCTGGGCAAGACACTTCACCTCAAATTGCTCCTGTGGGGATTGCCCACAGTATTGAGTATGTAAGTCGCTTTGGATAAAAGCGTCTAACAAGTGACATGTCATGTAATGTTAACAAAAACATTTTAAGAAGGTTATCACTGAATATTTAAAAATGTTTTTAGAATGTTATCCTACGTTTCAGCAGAACATTCTGGGAACCAAAATAAAAACTTCTCGCTGAAAACGTTTTAAGAATAGTACGGCATAATGTTCTAACAATGTTATCAAAACATTTTAACAACGTTATCACCAAACATTCTCAGAATATTTTTAGAACCAAAGATGTCTAGCTGGGATTACTCTACTTTATTATAGCCATTTGTTTGATTTCTAGTTGTAGTTTGGGTAGCTGTGAAATGTTCATGGTCTTTATTTTCTGTGGGCTTCTGCAAGTGATTTCTGCTGCCTAAAGCACGAAAAAAAATAGCAGCCACATTCGGCAGGCAGGCAGTAAAACGAGAAAAAGACATTCCCTCGTAAACCGGTTTACAAACAAAAAATGAAACATAAGAACGTTTGCAATAACAACAAAATTGTAAAGCAGTGAAGAAGGATTTAAAAAGTGGTTTGGAAATAATAACAGGGCTTGGATTCAAGATAAACAAACACTTTCTGTCTAATTTCAGGTTTCACTTGCCTTACGTTCAAGCACAATCCTGGACCCCTGGGCTGAAGCACATAAAAGGCCCCTCTCTGCTACCTACCACAGTTCCCCAACCCCCCGTTGTTTACAGTTGTTTTTCATCTTTTTTAATTTTGTCGGTGTTAAGGGTTGAAAGCTGCACTTAATCTGCAGTGTTTGAATAGTTAATATAGGAGATAAAGAGAGGCTGAACAAAGCCTTTCCCATTCTATCTATACCATGTCAGATCAGGGTTATTATATTTATCTACAAACACATCCATCCATCCATCCATCTTCTCCCGCTTATCCGTGGTCGGGTCGCGGGGGTAGCAGTTCCAGCAGAGAGCCCCAAACTTTCTTTTCCCTGGCGACATCAACCAGCTCTGACTGGGGGATCCCAAGGCGCTCCCAGGCCAGCGAAGAGATATAATCCCTCCACCTGGTCCTAGGTCTACCCCTTGGTCTCTTCCCAGCTGGACGTGCCTGGAACACCTCCCTAGGGAGGCGCCCAGGTGGCATCCTAACTAGGTGCCCGAACCACCTCAACTGGCTTCTTTCGACGCGAAGGAGGAGCGGCTCAACTCCGAGTCCCTCCCTGATGACCGAACTTCTCACCTTATCTCTAAGGGAGACACCAGCCACCCGGCGGAGGAAACCCATCTCGGCCGCTTGTATCCGCGATCTCGTTCTTTCGGTCATGACCCATCCTTCATGACCATAGGTGAGGGTAGGAACGAAAATGGCCCGGTAGACAGAGAGCTTTGCCTTCCGGCTCAGCTCCCTTTTCGTCACAACGGTGCGGTAAAGCGACTGCAATACCGCTCCCGCTGCTCCGATTCTCCGGCCCATCTCACGCTCCATTGATCCCTCACTCGAGAACAAGACCCCGAGATACTTGAACTCCTTCACTTGGGGTAAGGACTCATTCCCTACTTGGAGTGAACAGTCCATCGGTTTCCTGCTGAGAACCATGGCCTCAGATTTGGAGGTGCTGATCCTCATCCCAGCCGCTTCACACTCGGTTGCGAACCGATCCAGTGAGTGCTGAAGGTCGCAGACCGATGAAGCCATCAGAACCACATCATCTGCAAAAAGCAGTGGTGCAATCCTTAGTCCACCGAACTGCAGACCCCCCCCCCCACGACTACGCCTCGAAATCCGATCCATGTATATTACAAACAGGATTGGTGACAAAGCGCAGCCCTGGCGGAGGCCAACCCTCACCGGAAATGGGTCCGACTTACTGCCGAGGACCCGGACACAGCTCTCGCTTTGGGAGTACAGAGATTGGATGGCCCTGAGTAGAGACCCCCTCACCCCATACTCCCGCAGCACCTCCCACAGTAACTCCCTGGGAACCCGGTCATACGCCTTCTCCAAGTCTACAAAACACATGTAGACCGGATAAGCGTACTCCCAGGCCCCCTCCAGGATCCTTGCGAGAGTAAAAAGCTGATCCGTCGTTCCACGACCAGGACGGAATCCGCATTGTTCCTCCTCAATCTGAGGTTCGACAATCGGCCTGACCCTCCTTTCAAGTACCTTGGAGTAAACTTTCCCGGGGAGGCTGAGCAGTGTGATGCCTCTGTAATTGGCACACACCCTCTGATCCCCCTTTTTGAACAGGGGGACCACCACCCCGGTCTGCCACTCCTTCGGTACTGTTTCCGACTTCCACGCAACGTTGATGAGACGTGTCAACCATGACAGTCCCTCAACACCCAGAGCCTTCAGCATTTCCGGGCGGATCTCATCCACCCCCGGGGCTTTGCCACTGTGGAGTTGTTTAACGACCTCAGTGACCTCCCACCGGGAGATTGGTGTTGATCCCCCGTCATACTCCAGCTCTGCCTCTAACATAGTGGGCGGAGTTGTCGGGTTCAGGAGTTCCTCAAAGTGTTCCTTCCAACGCCCCAACACTCCATCAGTTGAGGTCAACAACGTCCCATCCTTACTGTACACAGCTTGGATGGTTCCCTGCTTCCCCCTCCTGAGGTGTCGGACAGTTTTCCAGAACAACTTTGGTGCCGCCCGAAAGTCCTTCTCCATGTCTTCTCCGAACTTCTCCCACACCCGCTGCTTTGCCTCGGCCACGGATGAGGCTGCTGCCCTTCGGGCCTGTCGGTACCTTGCAACTGCCTCGGGAGTCCCCCGGGATAACAAATCCCTGAAGGCCTCCTTCTTCAGTCGGACGGCTTCCCTGACCACCGGTGTCCACCAGGAGGTTCGAGGGTTACCGCCCCTTGAGGCACCTAGGGCCTTGAGACCACAGCTCCCCACCGCGGCTTCGGCAATAGAGGCTTTGAACACCGACCACTCTGGTTCAATGTCCCCAACCTCCACAGGAATGCCCGAAAAGCTCCGCCGGAGGTGTGAGTTGAAGGCCTCCTGAACTTGGGCCTCCTCCAGACGTTCCCAGTTCACCCGAACTACACGTTTGGGCTTACCAGGTCTATCCAGAGGCTTCCCCCGCCACTCGACCCAACTCACCACCAGATGGTGATCAGTTGACAACTCCGCCCCTCTCTTTACCCGAGTGTCCAAAACATACGGCCTCAGGTCCGATGATACGATAACGAAATCGATCATGGACCTTCTGCCTAGGGTGCTCTGGTACCACGTACACTTATGAGCATCCTTATGTTCGAACATGGTGTTTGTTATGGCCAATCCATGACTAGCACAGAAGTCCAGTAACAAACCACCACTCCGGTTCAGATCAGGGGGGCCGTTCCTCCCAATCACGCCCCTCCAAGTGTCTCCATCATTGCCCACATGTGCGTTGAAGTCTCCCAGCAAGACTAAGGAGTCCCCTTCAGGAGCCCCATACAGGACTCTTTCCAGGGTCTCCAAGAAGGCCGAATACTCTGAACTGCTGTTGGGTGCATAAGCACACACAACAGTCAGAGTTTTCCCCCCCATAACCCGCAGGCGTAGGGAGGCGACCCTCTCGTCCACTGGGGTAAACTCCAACAACGAAGCACCTAACCGGGGACTTGTGAGTATCCCCACACCCGCCCGGCGCCTCACACCCTGAGCAACTCCGGAGAAGAATAGAGTCCAACCCCTATCCAGAAGTAAGGTTCCAGAGCCGACGCTGTGCGTAGAGGTGAGCCCAACCAGATCCAACTGGTACCGCTCCACCTCCCGCACAAGCTCCGGCTCCTTCCCCCCCAGAGAGGTGACGTTCCACGTCCCCAAAGCCAGCTTCTGCCGCCCGGGTCTGGTCCGTCGAGACCCTCCGCCTTCACTGCCACCCTTCTGGCAGCGCACCCGACCCCATCGATGTTTCCCGTAGGTGGTGGGCCCGCGGGACGGAGAAGCGGAGGTGTTGCCCACGTTGCCTTTTCGGGCTGGGCCCGGCCGGGCTCCGTGGCAAGCCCGGCCACCAGACGCTCGCCGACGAGTCCTCCTTCTGGGCCTGGCTCCAGAAGGGGACCCCGGGCTTCCTCCGGGCCGGGTATCCTCACTTCTTGTTGTTTCTTTCATGAGGTCTTTTGAACCAATCTTAGTCTGGCCCCTTGCCTGAGACCAATTTGCCATGGGAGACCCTACCAGGAACACAAGGTTCCAGACAACACAGCCCCCAGGTTCATCAGGGCACACAAACCTCTCTACCACGGTAAGGTGCTGGTTCTTCAGAGAGGTCTACAAACACATATATTTATTTATTTATGAGACAACAGTACAACTTTACTGAATTAAAAGGAAATTAAATTAAATAAATATATGTGTTCTACAAACACATATATTTATTTAATTTAATTTCCTTTTAATTCAGTAAAGTTGTACTGTTGTCTCAGTGAACATTGTGCAGCTAAATGTACATAGGTAAAATGATAACAAAAATAATGATTTTTTTTTTTTTTTAGACTATTGGCAAGAATCAGGAGCAGAAGTAGGGTTCAGAACAGAACACTACTTTTGAAGGAGCTCTTTGACCTTTTAACGGAAATATTTAAAGCACTAACTAAAAACAGACCCCTGACTTTGTGGGCCTCAGCATTAAGTAATCTATCCATGTGTGCTATAAAGGGGCTATGCAAGTTCAGGAGTTCACGATTTGTTTGTTGGTTTATATGTCAGTCAACAGGATTACAGAAAAAATAAAGGTCCGATTTTTAAGTAAGTAGTTTGAAGGGTGTAGCATTGGCCAAGGAAGAACCCATTAATGTTTTATTGGATCAGAATGCACTAGTTATTTTTCACTTTCCAAAACATAGTGAGATAAGGCAAAGAGGTTAATTTCTAACCTGATTTAGATCTGCCAAATGTTGGTACTAACTGTAGGTGGGTACCTTACTCAACATAAGGCTCAGTGGGCGCGATTTGAAAACACTAAGATAGCAAGTTACAAATAACTTACGAAAGGACCATTGTCATTCACGTTTATCAAAAGATCCAACTGAAACAACTGATTAAACTAATTCAAGTCCTCCTATTCTCTGTTCCCTCCAGGCCGGTGTAGAGGACCTGAGGCGCCAGCAGCAGGAAGACAGGGAACGAATCCAAGGTCTGGAGAAGCTGATCAGCTCCATGGATGTACACCTGAGGCAGAGCCTGGACATCTCCCGCAGTGAGACCCAGCGCTCCCAGGCCTGCTGCAACACCGTCACTGAGCTTGAGAAGAGGCTGTCGGGTCTTGAGGTCCGTGTCACCTCCACGGCTAACAAGTGTGACACAATCAAGGGGCGGCTGGATAAGGAGCTAGCTGGGACCGGTGGAGGAAAGGGAAGAGTGACAGAAGACAAGTTGAATGGCAAACTGAGAGAACTGGAAAAGAGGGTGAATAACACAGTGAGGAAGACAGAACAGAGGTGTACTAACACTGGGAACAATGTGAAGGACAATGTCCAGAGGGACGTCACGCAGCTGCGCAACATGGTCCTTAGTCGGCTGGATGACCACAGCTTCAAGATCGGCAAGATAGAGCTGGACGTGTCTGTTCTCGGAGATACGGTCACTGACCACAGTCGGCGTTTAAGCCAGCTTGAGAACATCACAACCTTCCTGGACAGAAGGTTAACAGCTACCACAAACATGTGCAATGAGACGTGCGGGCCGAACGGAAAAGACCGTAAGACAGATGACACTGTGAAAACATTACAGTGGAGAGTTGTTGCCAACGAAGACGACATCAAGAAGTTTAACACTAAGTTAAATGACCTGTCCGTGACAGGGGACTCAATCATTGACAGAGTGATCAACTTAACAAATGATGTCAAAAAGATAATAGCTGTGACAGGGGAGAGCGGTGAGAATTTCAACCGGATTGTCACGGAGGTTGAAACGTTGGGAAACGATATAGAGGATTGTTCTGTTTGCAGCAGTATAGACAAGGACTTGCGCAAGCTAGCCAACTCCACAGAGTTTGGCCTCAGCAAGTGCCAGTCAGGTCTGACTGATCTGCGGAAAAAGGTAGACTCAGGAGAAACTGTCTGCTCTCATGTGTGCTCCAACCTTCAGGAGGAAGTGGGACGACTCAGAGAGGAAGTGGAGGAGTGTACTGGACAGTGTAAGGTCAACATCAACGATCTGAAGAAACGCCTGGATGGTCATGGTGTCCACAATGGAAAACTAGGAGTCGATCTGAAGTCCATCCAAGGAGAGCTGGCTGAGGTCATAGTCACGTTTAACTCCATCAATGGCACTCTGAAGGGTCTGGGAAGGACTGTTCAGACACATGGGAACACGCTGACTGATCTGACCAACTCCAAGGACAACATCTTCTCTGAGGTAAGATGATATGGCGATGATGCAGATACCATAATGGCTATACAGCTGACACAAATACTGTTTTAATAAAATACTAGTGTATACTTATATACTGTATATATAGTTGGCCTTTAAACTAAAGCACTGTTTTATCATGACCAGTGTCCTATGTTGTATTTGCCAATGAGTTCTGTATAACAATTAAAAAAAAAGATTTATGTTCCCTTTTCAGATTTCTTAATTTAAATGGATTTTTAAAGAGCCCTGTTGTAGCCAAGAGTAAATAAAAAAAAAAGCTTTTTTATAAAGCATATTTTCTGTAATTCATTTTGTTTTTGGGTCTCTGGGTCCACCCACAAACTGTAATATAAGACAACACAGTTCGTTTTTTCTTTTTGGGCAGCCAAAAGTTCAGAAAACATTTTAAAAGCCAATCAGATGTTGCTCCCCTTCCTATGTCACATACAGTACATAGGAATGCTGTCGGAGTATCTGGCCCCAATGCTTAAGAATAACCTTCGCAAAGGTGAAACACATTATCTCTCAGGTCAATCAGAGTTTATTCATTATTTTACAAAGACAAGACTTAAGGCCTTTTCACAGTATTGCAGTTAAAGCTTCTGCATTGTATTTTCCATATAAATCAACCAATCACTGTTGCCTGTATTCCTACGGATTATAAAACAGCAACACAGAGGATCTCTAGTGCAAACCAAGACACTCAAATAATAACTCCTTTCAATGTTGATAAAGGCAGAACATACCAGATCCACTCCTACCGTTTTTAACTTGAAATATAAGTGCTGGATACATAACATTCAAAGGCGAGTATTTCGTGTAATTGTGTTGTCTATTTGTCAAGCCCCTGGGGTGTAAACACCTTAAGTGTGTGTAGCCATGCTAGCAGCCCTGCAAGGCTGCACAGCAGTGCTTTGAGCTAAATGCTAACATGCTCAAAATTACAATCCCAATATACTTGCGGTTAGCAGGCTGCTTATTTTACAGGCTTAAAAACGTATTATAGCTGAGGCTGGTTGGAATTTCATTGGTGCTTTGATGTTTTGGTAATTATTCAAAATATACAATAAGTTTCAAAAGCAATACATCAGATTGTGGAAGACCGGCTGCTGTGCCTCAAAACATATCGCTATTCTGACTCAAAATAATTAGTTAAAATAATAATTATGCTTTCTAGCACAATATAATTATCCGCCATGTTACTTGTTGAACATGACCCGTCAGATTTATCATGTTACCCCATTGGGCATCTCGAGCCACATGTTGGGAAGCACTGTACTACATGTAGAACTAGCCCCCTCAGAATCAAACGAAAAACATCAAGCTACCCTATTATGATAATGTTGATGGTAATGCGTTTATTATCTCATAATGTGTCTATTTATTGAATGAATGTACATATTGAAGGCAAGCACTCTTTATGGACTTTAAAACAAAAATGGTTATCTTGGCAACAGTGTTTTCACATAATGTTGTTATAGTTAGGAAAATATTTGAGCGTATTACAATCAGTTATGTCTTCTTGACAGCCAGGGCTTGAATAATAGACTTACATGTTTTTGTGTGCATAAGATACTTTAGGAAAATAAATCATCTTCACACAAAGATACAAAAAAAAGTATGTTTATTTTAAAAAAGGATCCAAAATACACACATTGATACAAATCTACATTCTCCTCAAGGTGGACGATTTGCAGAAGGAGCTGACAGGTCACGTAGATGACTCGAAGATTCAATTCGACAACATGGGCAAAGAGATCCAAATAATCAGGAGCAACTATGTGACGGAGGTGGGGGAGTGCCGGCGGTCCAGCGACGGCCTGGACAGAAGACTCTCGAAGCTGGAGGGAGTGTGCGGACGCTTCGACTCTTTTTCAGACAGCCTGGTGAGGATCAAGGAAGGCCTGAACCGACATGTGTCTGGGCTCTGGAGCTGCGTTAATGGACTCAACGTCACCATAACGTCTCAAGGAGATCACATCGACAATATCCAGAGCGTCCAGCTGGTGAACGTCCACTCAGACATTAACAGACTGAACTCTTCAGTGTTGGACTTGGCCGAGGAGTTCCACAGTTTCATAGAGCAAGACTTCATGGGTGAGTCGCAAGGGGACCAAGGGCATGGAATTTGACTTTTGGAGAAGAGATAATCAAAAAGGGAGGCTAGGTCTGGGGAAAAAAGACCAAAGAAAGAATTCAAACTGTCATCTTGAGAAGCATGTACTTAAAAAGTCTGCAATCTGTCTGAAAGAGGAGTTTTAGTAAACATGAGGGTGAAAGGCTCATCCTGAGGCATCGCAATGTCAATGAAGATTTCCAGAGGTTTCCCAGCTGCGATGTCTCATTAAACATTATTCTCTCCTAGGTCCACCTGGTCTACCGGGCCCCCGTGGAGAAAAAGGCGAGAGTGGAATCCAGGGTCCCATCGGATCCCAAGGGAGGGTGGGACCTCAGGGCAGAGAGGGCAGGCAGGGACAAGCTGGACCCCCAGGTAAAGACAACAATCTTTGTTTTTTTTTGTAATCTCATTACATTTTGAGTATTATAACAACATCTTCAAGCTTTATCTAAGATCTTTGTCTCGTCACATATACTAGGGGAATATTCTCGTACAATTAAAGTAAAGTTAGGGTTAGAAAGAATGCAAGAAACAGCTAGAAGGATTTGTTTGGATGATGTACTCACTGTTTTTATCTTTCATCTTACTCCTCAGGTCTCAGAGGTGAACAGGGTAGGTGTTGATCTTACTGAACAGCAGATGAAAGCAATTGTTACTGTTTGATCTTTATTTCATCCCTAATTCGACTCTCTTGTTTTCTCCACCGTGATCAGGACTTGCAGGGTCTGATGCCCACGTGCCACGCCTTTCTTTCTCTGCGGCACTGACTCGATCCATGAGAAGTGCAGGAACCATCGTCTTCAACGAGATCTTTGTCAATGAAAATAACTCCTACGATCCCAAGACAGGTGAGTCTTAGTTCAGTCACAAAACCAGTACTCCAATTGACCTAAAGTAAAAGTTGTTATTTTTGATGTAAGCTAAGACTGTCAGTTCACTCCAGTTACAAAAAGAAAACACCATTTTAATGTGGCACTGAACCTACATTAGCTGTGACAAGTAGCAAGGAATGTCATATTCTTCTTATAAGTACCATACTTTTCGGACTAGAAGCCGCGACTTTTTTCCCTATTTTTTTTTGTACAGCTAACGGCCACTAGGGAACCTCCTAAATCTATGGATTCTACAGGTAAAATTAACCACCTTAACACTATGGGCTCTATGACCGGTCCGCGCCCGCCACCTTTAAGCGGCGGGCTCCAGCAGGAAAAGCTGGAGGCCGGAAAAGAGTGAGACAGGTAGCGCGCCAAAGTAAAAGTGGAACCGAGAGACAGAACGAGAGCAAGACAGACGGACAATTTAGCTGCTGCGGCTTATATGCAGGTGCGCTTTATAGTCCGAAAAGTACGGTATGTTATAATATATGATTCATTCATTGCCATGTAGGTAGTAGGTGTTTTTGAGCGATGAATTTGCACATCAAAGTATTTTTCTGAACAGTTTTTTTGACACAAATGCTTTCACTCAGAATGCAAACATTACACGTGAAGTTGATTTTCTGAGCTTCCACACAGCGAATGAAGGCATCAACCATCACGTTTTGCATAATTGGATCTCATCTTCAAATGTACAGTTTAGTAGTGTAGCCTTAGTTGGAGTTGTGCCTATATTTATAATAATACACTAACATAGAGGCTTGTTGTCCAAATTTAAATGTGAGCCTTTATTATTCCTTTTAACTTAGACAAAGGCAGTGAATACCAGACCATCTCTTTGTGTTTTTCTTTGTGCACACGGCCCCTTAGCCAACCTGCAAGTATTATTTTTCATCAGAAAGAAAAGTGCTGGAGCGGCATTCTGTTGTGCTCCGTCAGCACTATACCCCTGAAATTGACCTTCAAAGTTCATGAAAATGACTCGATAAACAATTCTACATGACAGCAAATGCGCAATATTTAGATTATATATGATCTGCTTCCCTCCTCCAGGTTACTTCACAGCTCCAGTGAGTGGGAAGTACTTCTTCAGCGGCATCCTCACGGGCCACAAGAACATGAAGATCGAGGCTGTGTTATCCAAGTCCAACACTGGCGTGGCCCGTGTGGACTCAGCCGGATATCAGCCTGAAGGCCTGGAGAAGCCCATGGCAGAGGCCAAACACATCCCTGGAGCTCTGGCTGTCTTCAACATCATCCTGCCCATGGAGGTCGGGGACACCGTCTGCATCGACCTGGTCACGGGCAAACTGGCGTTCTCCTCGGAAACCGTTGACCATCTTCAGTGGGATGCTGCTGTACGAGACCATCTGATTGGATGGAGTCCCATTATAATCAGTCTCTCTGGGTGAAACTCGCAACATGAGAGCATTGTAGTTGGACTCAAAAAGAGCCACTGCCCGAGCAGTCAAAGAGACTGAAATAGCTGGACTGAATGAATTCAGCAAGGAAAGAAATACGTTATAATTTTACCTTACGTGCTATGAAGGAAGGACAACACAACGTGTTTCCAACCACAATCATTTTGGTGTGTCTCACAGCTTTAAGGAGACTATTTGTGCAAAGAGCCATTGTGTTTTTTATTCTATGATGTGTTGTCTTTAGAAAAAGGCCACTGAAGAGTTATATTATAATTACATATTTCATGCTGTTCTTTAAACTTGAATTCTTCCCTGATTCCACCAAGATAGCCTTCAGGTCTTTCTTGTGCCAACGAGAGGACACAGGGGGGAAATGAAAAAAGATTAAAGATGTGGACGTCTTTCTGCTTTTATGTGTAATCTGCCCACAGCATATCAAATGTTCAGAGGTTATTGCACACCATTTGTTCCTGCTGATAATATAGTTCCTTTTTCTCCATTCTCACAGTTTCACTTTGACCACAAGCAAATTCCCAGAAACACAACACTGACTGCCAATTGTGTTGGAAAACATGCAGAGTGATGGTGACACAGTCCAAACCACTATTCTTTAGAAGGAAGTGCACAAATTAACAGTCACTGACAGTTCATCCGAGAAAACCACAGGATTTTATAGATCATACATCAGCAAAACAATAAGCCCATTTTAGGACATCAGCTATGCCCGGAGAAGGGAGGAGGAAGGTGGACAGGGGGAAGAATGTCTTTTTTTGTACCTCTGTCCTAATAAGGGCCATCTTAACTGGGTGGAGGATCAAGTCGTTGAAGTTATGAGGCTGTTACTATCATTCTATCTTACTGTGGAATTATTGTGTAAAGCTAAGAATAACAAACAATGAAACTGCACCCTTGTCTCTATGCAACAAATCCCATGTCTTCCATGAATACACACACTTCCTGCCTTTAGAAGTCTTATTAAAAATGTCTCCAGAAGGAAAAATGTGCACAATATCAAGTGCGTATATATTTTTGAATGGAATTTAAAAGAAACATCGCACATTTTTTAAACAATACAACAGATTGGCTTATATCTGATTACATTTATCTTTACGGTGGATAATACATTTTCCTTATTCAGTGTGGGAATGTTGTTTTATGGTTCTATGCATTGTATAACCCCGAAGGAATGTAAATATTGTTCAGCCCGTATCATATGTGTATGAGTTACCACTTCACCTTGCCAGGTATTGTGTATGTTTTGTATGTTTTTGCCACAAGTGTGCCTCAAATACAGACACCCTGTCTTACACATCTGATGTCAACAGTCTCACTTTTATCCTCTTTGTGTTCCTTTATTAAATGAGCAAGGATGTGCCAGGTTCAACTCTCCTCTCAAATCTCTTCCTCTTGACTTCAGTAGGTTAATTTTAGCTCAAGACTTCAAGGAGATGATTAAAAAGTGTTTTCTTATGCTGCACTGCAGTGACACCTTGTGTTCAGCTTCATGTTCCAAATGCTGTTGCTGAAGAACCTTTTAAGAAGTCCCTTGAAGGATGTATTTTAAGGAGTACACCTTGTCTCTCCCATTGTTTACACATTCATTACTTATCAATGGGAATTGCAGGTCTCTTTATTCACCTCTCTGTGCTTAATAGCTGTCATTTCATTGTCACTCACACAGACAAAGTCATCCCCAGCTATGTCAAATGATCCATGCACCAGGTCAAAGGCAAAGAACCAGTAATTCTAGGCTACTTAAAGATGTAGGGTGCAGATGAGATGGGACGTATATAAACATGTTTATTTTGGTAGTTCTGTGTGGTTCCAGGAAGACTAGCATCACTTTGTGGAAGCTAATAAGGGTCCAAATAAGGCATGACAAATATTGATTTCTGTCCTGTCAGAAACCTCTGATTGTGGATGGTATGATATCGTAAACTGTATAAAATGGATGATTGCCAACAAGTGGCACTTCTTAAATGTAACATTTAGGTAGAAGTGGAAGAATTCAGATATTTTATTCAAGCAAAAGTATTAACATCAACGTGTAAAAATACTCTGTGACAATTCAAAGACCTGTATTTATGTTTTACCTAAGTAAACATGCATAGGTAGTAGTAGCAATCAACTACATTTGAAATATTTTTGGACTTAAATATATTATATCGCAGGATTATATTTGTTGATCCATAAATGTGAAGTAATTTTATTTTGCAACTGGTAAAAGCTAACTTCAATTAATTGGATATGAATCCATTTAAGTACATCGTAATTTATTAGTTTTAGTTAGTTTTCATTATAATTTAAACTTGAAAATTAAGTAGTATGGTGTCATATATATGTAGGGACGTAACAAGTTTGCTTTAAAAATGTAGTGGAGTAGAAACAAAAGCATTATAAAATGCAATTATTCAAGTAACCTTCATGTGCGTGAAAATTGTAATTAAGTACAGTACTTAACAACATGTAGAGAGTTACTGCCAACATTGCATTTAAATAATAAAGTGTGGCTGGTGTCAACACTAATCCATTATGTTGAATGATTATAATTAAAATGTGTTGTGTATATATTTACTTTATCTATATGTTAAATATGCTATATGATATGCGTTAGGTAATGTACATATTGCCTTGCTGCAGTCGAATATCCAGCTACAAGCTTCTTATTACCGAGCTCATGTCCAGCACTTGAAAGCATCATCAGACACCACCAAAACACAACATATCCGGGATTCCCACGCGGGCCGTTGCCATGGAGCTGAGTTTGTTTCTATTCTCCGGCTACCACAGAGTGAAAGGTTGTGCTTTAAAGTAAAGTAAGGACTGTGTAGAAAATGTCGGCGTAACTCAGACTGTCCTGGATGTGCTGGGTATACGAACCACAAAGTGCAACGACTTTTCGAGTTTTTAAGCACGGTAAGAAGCGCGTGCCAAACAAGCACACTTAAACAAGCTAACGTTATTTACCTTCAAACTAGCTTAAGGTGTGCACTTGAGTTGTTGTGTATCATAAGTCGAGGTTTATCACGTACTTTGGCTTTTTGTGTATTTGTATGCCGCCAAATATTATTTGTTTGCGTTTAAGGCGTTACTTTTTCTTGTTCTAAATAAAAGTGTAACATTAAGGTCAAAACAGGTACACGGGTAAGGGGTTATACGGAATTAGATGTTCATTTACACAGTTGACGTTCATTTACACAGTTGACGTTTACGCTGGATATACATACAACATGAACCTTTCTGTTGGTCGCTTGTTAGCAGACCCTTCACGCGATGGCAGAGCGAACAGGTACAGGCAGGGCCCATAATGATAGCCCCTTTTAGTGGGGGTCGACCTCAAATCCTCTAGGGGGTCCAGGGGCATGCCCCCCGGTAAGATTATTTTTTTTATTTTGGAGTTAAATGCATCAATCTGGTGCATTTTGAGGGGAAAATAAAGAGACTAGATCTATGGAAACACATATATTAAACAGAACTGTATACATTTCAATCATCATAAAATCATGGCCATAACCAATAACATACCATTTCCAATATGAAAAAAACACTGAAACTTGTTTATTAATTTATTTTTGGTTCATTTATAGTTGTGAGTGTGTCTGTGCTCCTGAATCAGCCTCTACTGTCTCCCTCCTCTCCCCCTGCTCCTCTTTGAGGCAGCAGCAAAGACTAGTTTTCTCTCAACACGTTTTAAAAGTGTATCTTACCTTTTTTCACCTAGTTCACTTTTTATTTATTTATTCATGCATATTTATTTCACATTACATTTCATTTAGCTGACGCTTTTATCCAAGGCGACTTATAATGACCGATTACAGGGACATTCTCCCTGGAGTAACTAAGGGCCTTACTCAAGGGCACACTAGTGGTGGTGTTCCTGGCGGGATTTGAACTCACAGCCTTCCGATCTTCAGTCCACCTCACTATCCATTAGACCAATCACTACCCTCTCAAATGGAAATATGTGTTTACATAAATGTAACGTTTGAGACCCACTGAGAACTTAGACTAAGTTAACTATCTAAACACTCAGAGAGTCCTTTACCTCACCTGGGGCCTATACTACGAACCTGGTTCAACCTAACCTGGATATGTTTGAGTTAGCCGGTTGGCCTAATCCAAAACATACGCGCTCTCGCTAAACTGTACTACGACGCGGGTTATCAAGTGGATCGCTCAAGCCAGCCGTGTCCTATCTAGTTAGGTGCGCGTTCACATGAAAAGGGTGGTATTTGGAGCATTCGACCAATCACAAACATGGAGAAGTGTACTGACAGCGCAGCGTCATACTTCCTGAATGAAAAGTGAACTTTAATACTAGTCAAAAATGAAGAAGTTAAACTTTAAACATCCATGACTTAAACACTTTATCCAGGATAAAAGCCACATAGCTGCACCTGCAAGGTGAATACAGCTGGCAAAAGAAAAAGCGTTTGAATGCGTACATTAAACAGGTTTATGATATCACTGCCCCGTCTAAAACACGATCTGACTTCAATTACATTTGTCTCGAGTGTTTCGTCAACTTAATGTGTTGCTTAAAATAATACTTCTGCATACAGTATGTGACACTGTGAGTGTTTCACGGCCAGATACGGCTCAGCTGACAAGGAGATATATGATACATTATGAAGTGATATGCCGCGGACTGTACTTAATGTTACTCTGATCCTGTTACTTATGTTGTGGCCGATATTTAAGTAAGCTTTCTTAACGCTAATGTTATAATAGTCAGATTGCTCTGAAGATGGGAGGTGATATTCTATTAATGTTCACGTTCACACAGTCGGTGATTTTTGCCGGCCGTCTTTCCTGCGACGGCAGTTTTTCTGTATTTCCTTTCTCCTGTAATATGACTTGATCGCTTTAAACTCCGCACACTGAGCTCTGATTGGTCAGCAGGCAGTGCTTTCACTGAGTTGATCTCTTAGCCTGCAACCTAACCTGGGGGGTATACTGCGAAGCAGGATTTTCGCTTAGCCGGCTAAATTCAGGGAAAACTCCGGCTTTCCGGTCATCCGAAGCTGGTTCTCTTTTTAGCAGGCTAGATCTCCATGGTAACTTATGCTAAGCAGCTAACCTGGTCGGGACCAGGGGGGTATACTGCGAAGCAGGATTTTCGCTTAGCCGGCTAAATTCAGGGAAAACTCCGGCTTTCCGGTCATCCGAAGCTGGTTCTCTTTTTAGCAGGCTAGATCTCCATGGTAATATATGCTAAGCAGCTAACCTGGTCGGGACCAGGTTAGGTTGCAGGCTAAGAGATCAACTCAGTGAAAGCACCGCCTGCTGACCAATCAGAGCTCAGTGTGCGGAGTTTAAAGCGATCAAGTCATATTACAGGAGAAAGGAAATACAGAAAAACTGCCGTTGCAGGAAAGACGGCCGGCAAAAATCACCGACTGTGTGAACGTGAACATTAATAGAATATCACCTCCCATCTTCAGAGCAATCTGACTATTATAACATTAGCGTTAAGAAAGCTTAATTAAATATCTGCCACAACATAAGTAACCGGATCAGAGTACATTAAGTACAGTCCGCGGCATATCACTTCATAATGTATCATATATCTCCTTATCTGAGTCAGCTGAGCCGTATCTGGCCGTGCAACACTCACAGTGTCACATACTGTATGCAGAAGTATTATTTTAAGCAACACATTAAGTTGACGAAACACTCGAGACAAATGTAATTGAAGTCAGATCGTGTTTTAGAGACGGGGCAGTGATATCATAAACCTGTTATGTACGCATTCAAACACTTTTTCTTTTGCCAGCTGTATTCACCTTGCAGGTGCAGCTATGTGGCTTTGATCCTGGATCAAGTGTTTAAGTCATGGATGTTTAAAGTTTAACTTCTTCATTTTTGACTAGTATTAAAGTTCACTTTTCTTTCAGGAAGTATGACGCTGCGCTGTCAGTGCGCTTCTCCATGTTTGTGATTGGTTGAATGCTCCAAATACCACCCCTTTCATGTGAACGCGCACCTAACTTAGATAGGACACGGCTGGCTTGAGCGATCCACTTGATAACCAGCGTCGTAGTACAGTTTAGCGAGAGCGCGTATGTTTTGGATTAGGCCAACCGGCTAACTCAAACATATCCAGGTTAGGTTGAACCAGGTTCGTAGTATAGGCCCCTGGTCCCGACCAGGTTAGCTGTTTAGCATATATTACCATGGAGATCTAGCCTGCTAAAAAGAGAACCAGCTTCGGATGACCGGAAAGCCGGAGTTTTCCCTGAATTTAGCCGGCTAAGTGAAAATCCTGCTTCGCAGTATACCCCCCTGAGCTGAGGTTATCCCGAGCTTGAATGACACACAGAGACCAATGAAGGGCTTTGATTTATGATCTGTATGACAGTGGCCATTTCGGCAGGCCACATCATGTGGACAGCCAGTCACCCTGTGTGAGGCAGGCCACTTAACAGGCCAGAAGGAGGCGAGATCAGAGCAAGGGAGCGAGGGATCATTGTCCACAAGTGAATCGATCGCAGATGGCGTCGTGGTCACGGACGAATACAAAATAAAATAAAAAATAATAATAATAATAAAAAAATAATAAAAAAAAACCTAAATGGGACGCGAAATATACTTGGGCGGCCGTTAATATACCTGGGCGGCCCGCCCAAGTATAGTCTATGTGTGGGAAACCTTGACTTAAGTACATTACTTAAGTACATTACTTGAGTAAATGTTCTTTACATTTCACCTCTGGTAATATCTGAGTAAAACTGAGCTGAAACTGCAATTTAGCCGTAAGTTAAAGTAAAAAATATACTTTAACTTACATTAACTTACGGTAAAATATTGTACTATATTAAAAAAAAATGACGGCCATTTAACTTTAACTTCCTATGTTTATATAAATATAAATATATTTATTTTATCTTTTTATTGCTCATTCTCAATCATGTTATTTATAATTGTTATAATCTTTTGATTTGATTTTTTAATGTTATAACATTCTTTAATGGAGCAATTGTCCCAAATCCAAGTTTCCTTTACCTGAAAAAAGTGTTCTGATTCTGAAAACGAGTCTTTGGTGAAGTGACGTGAACAAAGCAACGCAGGTTTGATTTACTGACTTTCTGCTATGCTGTTTCACAGACTGTTGTTCAGTGACATACAACATGTGTCCTCCAAGGTTTAATTTGTTAATCAACTATAAAAACCCATTGTTATTATCTTTTCGATGTACACACGGCATCTATTGCACGTCTGTCCGTCCTGGGAGAGGGATCCCTCCTCTGTTGCTCTCCCTGAGGTTTCTCCCATGTTTCCCTTTAAACTGTGGGGTTTCTCCGGAAGTTTTTCCTTGTACGATGTGAGGGTCTAAGGATAGAGGGTGTCGTATTGTCATACTGATATTCTGTACACACTGTGAAGACCACTGAGACAAATGTAACATTTGTGATATTGGGCTATATAAATAAACATTGATTGATTGATTGTAAAAAACCAGCCTGGATAATACTGACTTTTAAAACACACATTGCTTCCGCCCTTGAACATAAGCTTGTTTGTCTGCATCTTTTCAGGAAGTCATATCTCTTTGTTTTTCTTTTAAACCAGCCCCTCTGACACTATCATGAGTGGCAGAGTCGCAAAGGGCCACCTTCAGGTCCTACAGATTTACCGCCTGCTGCAGTGCGTCCATGAAGGGGATAAGGCTCATATCGAGAAGATGGTGAACCTCGGGGTGAAGAACCTCATCAATCTCACTGAGCCACAGGAGGGCACAGGGGCGCTGTGCGTGGCAATGTCAGCCAACAACCAGGGTGATGTGCCTCTTCTTTACTCAGTGACATTCAGTGGTGGAAGTGGAAAATATAAGAGTTTTCAGATCCTTCACTTAAGTAATACCACTCTGAAAAAATACTCTCATACAAGTTAAGGTATGCAACAAAATATTCCCTTTCATTGTTTTATGATAAAAAATAATGTTTTTATATTGGTCTGACACCAGATATCTTATTATGCATATAATGCACTACTGCTGCAGAACTGTCTGGTTTGCTAATTTGAACTCCCTTGTACACGGTTTGATGATTTAATCAAAAATAAATACTTCATATTTCTCTGAAATCATTATGTTTGTAGCTTTGTCGCTGTTGAAATCATGTTTCTCACACGTTTCACAAAAAACCCCAGAGAAAAAGCGCTGCTTTCCGCTTCGTGATAATGTCTTTTTTGTAAAAATCTAAGATGTTTAAAAAATAGTTAATTTATATTAAGAAGTTGGAAAGTTGTCTCAACCCCTAAAGAAACAATGAATTATTTAGTTTATAAGAACACATTTTATTAAATGATGTTTGTTTTTTACAAGACAGGAAAAGCAATAAGAGTGTTTTTTTTTTGTTCTTAAAAAAAATCTTAATCTTCATGCAAGGCATTCCTGCTGTACAGTAGCTTCAGTAATGTCCTAATTATAAAAGTCTATTTACATGCCAAGAAGTTTAAGTAGTTTGTAAGATGAATCTACCAGGCCATAATATGTACTTCAAACTAAAAAGTCATGTTTCAAAGTGACTTTATTATCCTGACTGTTTCTCTTCCCTCTCCTTACAGACTTGGTCAGCTTCCTTCTCTCCCAGGGAGCAAACCCTAACATCCAGGACAAAATGGGCCGCACCCCGGCGATGCTGACTGCAGAGCACGGCAATGATGTCATCATGACACTGCTGATCCAGAACAACGCTAATCTGAGACTCCAAGACTCAGAGGGAAAAGGTGAGCAATACTTAGTACTCACCTTTATATTGTAAGAAAGATTGATATTTATAAATGAATACAACATTTTATTTTTATGATAATTTGCCAGCCAGTGGCAGACTTAACACTAGAACCGGCAATCGGGTTAATTTGACCCAGAGCTGTTTTTTATTGTATGTAACTTTTTTTCAATAAAATATTAAAGTCTCCCAGTCCGTTACTTTTCTTGAAAGTGTGTTATGTAGCACCCAATGTTGTTAAAAATTGTCAATATGAAGTCAGATTGAAGAAATCGCCCAAAAAATGGCCATTTATACCTATTTCCGCCAAGCGGGTCATATTGACCCCACCCCTTTTCGCGCTATTGATTTTGTGTGTAAACAAACATGACGTGTTGCTATAGCAATGCCTTTTGTCTACTGCGGTTCCTTATAGATTGAGAGATAGATTGAGAGAGAGAGAGAGAGAGAGATAGATAGATAGATAGATATATTGATAGCGACAGTCTGTAGTGAAGGAGTGCGCTCTCGCTCAAGGGAGACTGCTCGCGCTGCGCTCCGCAGCAAACAGCTGTTTGCTTTTCACCCAACAACAACAACCGCCTCACGATACGCTATGTTGTACCGTTAATAAACGAAACAATTTAACAAAATTGCTTGTCAAAATACCAATACCACAGGACCATTTTTCTTTTTAAAGCAATACTTTTACCTTGAAAATCAATGCATTCTAATGCCGGGTCAATTTGACCCCGGTGGCGGTTTTAGGTATAAAAAATCTCTGGTGTTAAAGATCTCTAAGAGGGAAGCTCCAGTAACACAAAGGGGTTGCTAAACATCAAACGAAGCTAGTAGAACATGTACTGTCATGTGCCCATACTTATCTGTATACTACATTATACAACGCAAAGTGTCAGACAGATGCGCAGAATTGACCTTCATTGTCTCTATAAGGTATATGGCTTTAATCCGAGAGGTAGATGAACAGCCCTTCCACTCATGCATTCTCATTTAGCTTCAAGTGTCGATTTCTCAAATAGACGGGTTTCCATCTCAAGTTAAACCATCGGGTTCTTTGAATGCCTGGCCTTGTCTTACAACTCATGAAAATGCATGGTGCTTCTGTTTACATATTGATGAGGAGATGGTAGCCTGGACAACTCCAATAAGAGAGTCTAAAGTTCTTCTTCAGGACCTTTTTTAAGTAATTATCGATTACTGCAAATGGCTCTCTTCAGAGAATGAGCTTGAGTTAGGAAGAAAAGTGTTTTTGTGTGTGCTTGTGTGCATGAATAATGATTTAATAATGAAGTACTGTAGGTTTTTTGTGTATGTGTGTGAACAAATGTGCGCTTGTGTGAGACCGCATGGGTACACCTAATTACAGATCAACCCCTCATAGTGATCCGCTCTTGTGAAACATGCTGAGTAACCTGATATCCTGACTCCCAGAGGACCGGTTCGGCCCAGTCTCAACACTCACAGACTAGCCTCAGACTGAGTCTCAATAGTTACACTTTTTCCTTTCTATGTACAGCGCAACAGTTTTGGATTTGTTGGCCTAAACACACATAGACATATTGACACATTTAAAACCATGTTATTTTACTAGCTTACACCTTTAAGCCTATAAGCTAACAAGCCTGCAAGCTAACAAGCTCCGTTGTTCACCTAATACAACAATATTTAAAGGGGACCTATCATGCAAAATGCACTCTTGTACGTCTTTTATACATGAATATGTGTCCCCGGTGTGTCAGGGAACTCACCAAGTGTCAGAAAATACAACCCTCTCTCTTTTCCTCCATACCCAAATCTCTAAAAAAGGGGCTGTAACCGATCTGATACAGACTGATCCAGATTTGAATTATTTTCTACGTCACAAAAAAAGTGGTGCTCCGCTTATTGGTAAATTCTCCACCTATCAGGGGAATGTGGGGTTGGGCCACGGCCGGCCATTGCTGCTCGAAAACGCTGGAGACGCTGTAGTACATATGCCAGGCCTGTAAGTGGCGCTGTAGTCTGCCACAAAAGCAGCGAAGGAAGACTTCCCTTGCATGGTTGCCATGGTTGCCCTTCTGTTTATTCTCCGCTGTGGCTCTTTTTCTCCCTCCCCGAGGCAAGCGTTTGCGCCTCCTGCTTTAAAACAAATGAATAATGACTCAATATAATCATATGTAAGGGATAATGTGCAGCGACGCCGTCATTATGGGGAAAAGAACACCGACAGGCTGATCAGGAGCCCGACCCGAAGCGGAGGGATCTAGATCGGCATGAAGGCACATTATGCAATGTGCACATCCCGCTTTTTACATGGCCACATTCTCAACAAAGTAACGACATGACCCCAATATTAATTGAAATGCTTTTATGGATTTAGAAAATGATTTTATTGATTTAAAAAATAGTTGTATTGATTTAAATTGAAATGCATCCGCTAAGAAAAATAGTCCGTTGTTACTGTTTGAACTACGAAGCAACGGCAGGAACTGCTTCGATAGTGTTTTTGAGGAGCTTTGTGATTACAGATTTGAAAACATCGTTGCTTGCTTTAAAAGTAGCACAATTCATTATGTCAAACCTTGGAAAGTATCTAGATATCCCTGCCCTAATGCCAAAGTAACTGGCAACTGAATATGTGTCGCCGTTTGATGTCTATGTCTGGACCGCTGCGTAAAAAGGAGGGTTTCTGCCCCATTACTTCTCTTCTTACTTCTATAAGAATAAAACACGGAGGACGGAGATCTCTTTTTCTCCCCCTCTTCTGACAGCCCAGCAGCTGATCTCAAAGCACGCTCCCCTCTCCTGCAGGGGGGCGTGGTCAGCTGCAGCTCACAGAATCAGCCCTTGTAAAAACAGTGCTGGAAAAAGCAAATAGAGCGAAATGAGGCATGGCTAAAATGCAGGATCTGTTTGGTATTTAGAAAAAAAAACTATATTTATATACTTTATATAGGTATGGCCCTACAATATATTGTTCAAATATAGCATGATATGTCCCCTTTAAGTATAT
The DNA here is from genome assembly GCA_023974075.1 of Chaenocephalus aceratus. Classification (NCBI taxonomy): domain Eukaryota; kingdom Metazoa; phylum Chordata; class Actinopteri; order Perciformes; family Channichthyidae; genus Chaenocephalus; species Chaenocephalus aceratus. The sequence continues at coordinate 17,698 of JAMFTG010000041.1, read as the reverse complement.
TAGATCTGAAAATGAACTGCTGTACTCTGCCAACATTTTTTATTATTATCATTTATTAAATCATTTAAAACTGTGTGGCACTCTTTTCTCTATTGGACAGTTTGGGTTGTGTCTAGGGCTATCACAATATTACATTTATCTGTAGCCAATACAATTCTAGGTAACAATATCATCGCAATATTTATAGTCAATTTCAATAAAAAAGAAAAAATGCTAGCGGTCAAATTCAGCTTTTTGTCCTTTGAGTATTGCCTCTTTTATTGTCAAATCAATTACACTTGAAATATGAGTAAAGGGAGTTAGACAGAGACTTTGACTATAACTCTATATATATTCACTTTTAGGGGCACTGGGTTACTCAACACAATTTTGGATTTTTCTAAATGTCTCACTTATCATCATAATGTTACAATAGAAACAGGACACAATGGTAAAGACAAAATATGTCCCTGTTTTTGTGCTTATACAGTTATTCGGCTAAATGGATACCTCTGACCAATTTATTTAGATAATGTTGAGATAAAGATTTCTCCTTGACTCAATCCCTCTATCTCTCACTTTAAATGCCCACATGATGGCACCAGCAATGGCCTGAGGCATTATGTTTTCTTATAATACTGGTTAGTTTAATACTTTATTCCTCATTGTTCAATTCGGACATTCTGCAGTCTGCTATACCGTTTGACAGACTGTTGCTAAGGATGTCCTGATCACAGGACCATTTCCACTCATCAATTCACAGAATGAAGTCTGATATATTTAACAACCTCAGCTGTGGCCAAAGAACACATTATTTAGTTACTCCATCCAAAATATCTCAGGATCGCCTGGAGAGAATTTCTCCAAATGTGTCACAAGCGTCCACTTGGACTCAAAGATGCAGTTATTACATTTTGCCGGTCAAAAGTCAACATCGCACTGACCGACGGTGACCTCTTTGTACCTCAATAATTTAAATGCTAATTATGATGAATTCACACAAATGTCTAATAGAGAATACAATGAGAATAAAACATTTTGGACAGACATGGATATGCACTGCAACATCACTGGTTGGCTGAGAAACAATCATTCTAGTTTAATTACCCTCTGTACACCTTTCTTATCTCACTTTAGGAGTGCTATTCTACTGTATCTACCCCACTGAGCGCCACACCCGCTGCGTGAAGCTGGCACTGACAGGTGAGGCAGATGTCAACAATGTGTCAGCGCAGGGGACTCACGTCTTCCAGGTGATGTGTGAAAAAGCCCAGGAGGGCACCGCCATGTGTCTCCTCATGCTGGGAGAAGGGGCGGACCCCAATGCAACAAATCAGGTGAAACATGCATGAAACCGAAATGATGGGGACTGAGGCAGTGGAATATGTAGGATCTGGTTTGTTCAACCTAAGACTGACTTCTCTCTTGCCAGCAAACTGGCACCACAGCACTGATGGAGGCAGCCAAGGCCGGCTCCCTGCAGGTCCTGAGAAGCATTCTGAAGAGAGGGGGAAACCCCAATGCTCTGGATCGAAAACGCTTCACAGCCATACACTATGCTGCCATGGGGGGCTTTTTTGAGGTGTAGTATCTCCTCGTCTAATGTTTATATATATAAAAAAACGACTTATACATATGTTAACCCTTAGATGCACGAGTGACTGGACCACACTCTTCCATAAGTGGGTCAAAAAGGACCCGTATTAGAATAATATGTGTTTTTATGCATGGTTCAGAAAAATCACTTGTATAATATTTAGTATTATATTTTGGTTCACACTAGAAATATTTTATATTTAAGTTTTCACTTCTATTTATAATTTTAGACATTTTCTTTACATTTTGAAAAAAAACTAAATTTCATAGAAAATGCATGCGTGTCATTTTTGACCCACTTATGGAAGCTTGGGGTAGTAATACAAAAACCAGAGAGGTTGTATTCTACAGTGTGCCTGAATGTAATCATGGCGTAGGTGTGTAGTGTGATTCTGTGTAGTTTATTTATGGCATCCCGTTGGGTTGGACGTCATCTGAACAGGACATCGCACGCTCACTGCTTGATAGCGTGAAGGTCCGTTTACCCCGGTTGTTAAACAACATCGTTATGGGGAAATGCAAGTCTGCGTCCAAATGGTTGGAAGATAAGGAGGAAGGACAATCAATACTGTATATAGTGAATGTGAGGTAAAGTGTGTCGCCAAGGTAACCGGTTAGAACTCCAAGTGGCGATGAGGTCTTAAAATGTATGGAGAGGGTCTTAAAAAAGGTCTTACATTTGACTTCAGGATTCCTGCATACACCCTGGATATCCAAAACATGTTTTTTGAGGAATAGCTGGAATATAAAATGATAAAAAAATGTAATTACAAAGATACTCTAAGATAACCACCTCACCGGGTCAAAAAAGACCCACTTATGCATCTAAGGGTTAGAAAGTTGGCTATTGGTTAGGATAGGGTGGTGCAGTGTGGAGGATTTTTTTAGAATCGTAAGGGCTTCAAAAATAAAGCCAATGAGATTGAATATTGAAGAAAGTAAGATCTTTGCCAAGCACATGTTCATGATACCAATATGTTTTGTTCAGCAGGATAATCCCAACATATTAACACCACTTTTCGGATTTTTGAATAAATGCATTGCCATACATAAAAAGCTAACGTTAGGCTACAAACAAACTACATCGCAGTTGCATAACTTCACGTCACCACCACTAAGCTAAAACTGGACTCCGTGTTCAGCGTGAAGACGTTTAGAAGTCTACATTTTTCACTTGTTAGAAACTTCAGTTTTTATTAAACATATTTATGCTTCTGACATTTATTTACTGACATATTTAATTTCGTGTGTGAGATCTTTTAAGCATGTATTAAACCACAGACCATATTTCAGTCATTGACTTTGAGACAAGGGAACCGGAAGTTCTTCATCGTTCAACTCATCATTACCTGGTATTAGGACTCATGCCTGCACCACCCTAAGATTTGAAATGGTGGTGTTGATGAGCCTCTCTGTATTTTGTTGTGCCTCTCAGTTGATTCAGGCGCTGTCTGCGTGCTCGGCAGACATGGGCGTGGTCAACATGGAGGAGTGCACTCCCCTACACTACGCTGCTGCCACCGGCAATGCTAACTGCTGCAAGTTCCTGGCACAGAGAGGTGCTGTGAGAGAGTCTAACAATAATATGCATCATAATGTCAATACATTCAATTTCAGCTTTTTCTGTCTTTAATAATGACACAAAGATAGCTCTGTGGGAACTACTTCTTACGCCATAACAAGAGTCAAGAATCCTGTTTTTGTATTTTTAAGCTTATATCAGTGTTGTGATACCTGTAGAGCCAGGAAATTAAAAGTTTCAGTAAAGTTAAAGTATTTGACAGGAAGAAAAAGGGGTTGGACAATGTGCAGCTGCAAACACAGTTCTAAATTAAATCAGGTAATTTTACCATATGTTAATATTTGTCCTAAAACTGTGATCTATGTTCAGGTTGTAACCCCAAACTGAAGAACCTGGAGGGTTTGTTGCCACGTCAGATTGCCAAAGACGCCGGTCACAAAGCAGCAGCCAAGGAGCTAAAGAAAGCAGAGCGGCAGCACGGGAAAGGAAACAAATCCACGAGTGGCGGCCTCCTGTCAGACCTCTGGGGCCTGACCCTCCACGACTGGTCCAACGAGTACGAGACGGAATTACAGAAAGTCTGTGGGAACAAATCAGAAACAGTTTCCACCGAGATGTTTATCTCAGCGTTAGAAGAACTAAAAGCTCCAGTAGATCTAGAACAGATCCATCAAGTCATCTCAGCCCATGACAAGGGAAGAGTGGGGTGCATCAACATTAATGACTTCATCAAAGGCGTCAAGTACATCAAGAAACCACTCCTCCTCTCCTCATATATTCCTAAAAAGAAAAAGGGTGAGAAGGGAGGAAAAGGTAAGAAGGGTAAATTCGTCCTCCCTTTGCCAATTTGCACCCTCCCGCCGGAGCATATGCCTCGCCGACCAGACGGAGGCCCGCCCCATTTCATGATCGAGACTTTCTTCAACTGCTCAGACACGCGGAGATTTGCTCGTGACCAACCGCCAGAACATCCCATTATGAACGACTCTGGGTGGTACCTAGAAAAGCCAGACACTGTCTTCGTCAATATCAACTGCAGTGTGAAAAGTGGAGACCTGGAATCTTTGGACCTCGCATTAAATCAGGGGGTTCCTGTGGATGTTCAAGATCAGTTTTACAAAACCCGCTGATGGTCGCCTGCTCCAGTGGCAACTACGAGGTGGCGCAGTTCCTACTCAGTAGGGGGTGAGGAAATGTTGTTCTCTTTTCTTTCATTTAGATTTCCAAGCTCAGGAAAACGTTCGAAAAGCACATTTTCTTTGAGGCAAAATGAAGGTAATACTATTTCTGTGTCAGTCCGTGATGTCACTTGGGCCCACTTTTTAGCTGAATCAACTAGTTTGAACAATTGAATACCCCTTAGCTGAATAATTCCATAAAAGTTGTAAAATATGATAAAAGCCAAATTCAGAGTTGTTTTCTGTCTTCATTCAGGTTGGAGGCGGGGCTTAAGTTTTCATGCATATATGTTTGTCAGGCCATTTTGGCTTCATGCACCACAGCATCTTGTGCAATTTTAATACGAACAAAGGAGGCCACGCCTCAAACGCTGTAGGCAGTTGTTTTACTACATCCATGGTGCATTCTTAGTGTGTATACAGCTTATCTTGTGTTATAATAGATAATTCAGTGTAATATTGTTTGTGCTCATTTATATGTGTTAGCTCCAGTAAAGTATTTTTGTTGACTGCTTTATAACGTCATTGACCGCTTCACTCACCTTTAACGGCTAGTAGGGGTCACAAGTGTTTAATAACCAACCAAGTAACAAGAGGCCTTTTTGTTCGGCCACATTTTGGCCATTGTTGCCCAAAATTAACAAAATAATTCAATACCAACTATCTAAATCGGTAGAGCTTGATAATATCAGGTCAGTGGGCCTGAGCCCCATGTTGTTAGGGGTGGCATATGATTTCCATATGCTTTGATGCACCAAAGTTAAGCATAATACGGGATTAATAACTGCCTGTTTTTTTGTATCTTTGCTGCCTTTTTGTTTGTTTTTGTTTTGTGATAATGAAAACAAAAACAAATATACTTAGTTTTTAGTCACACCTTGATAAGACTTTTAACTTCACTGAAAGAAGTACACAAATCTGATTTGCTCTCAGTGTGTAACTCTGTGCAGGGACTCGGAACACACTTTAATAATAATACACCTTTTCCTGACAGGGCGGATGTGGAAGTGTGTGACCAGTTCTTCTGGACGCCCCTCCACCATGCAGCTTACGCTGGCCAAGTGGAGCTAATTGAACTTCTTGTTCAGGCGGGGGCCGTTGTCGATGCCCGGGGCCTCGGTAGAGGCACGCCCCTAATGAGGGCCATCGAGACCTCTCGACCCTCGTGTGTGGACTTACTCATCAAGGCGGGAGCCAATGTCAATGCAGAGAACAAGAAAGGTTTGTTCATCTAAAATACAAAATAATAATAAACTATTAAAACTATTTTCAAATAGGTCAAGGTCTGAAATATAATAATAACATATTGATATATTTACTGAATGTGTTTATATTCACAATACATTTCGGGAAAACTACATATTTGATAGTTAAAGGGGCCTATTATTATTTTTGGGGGGTTTTTCTTTCATGTAGTGTCTTATAGGTTTTTGTGCATTGTAAAATAGTAAATTCCCTCCAGAGGGATTTCTCTCCCCTACACTTCCCCCCTGCCTTAAACGCCTCTATTGGACTCCTTTGTTTACACAGTGACATCACTATGTAACAGACACACTTCTATTGGCTAGCGCTCTAACACATTGTACGTGATAGGCTAAGGGACGGACATATCTTAGTGCCTGACCAATCACAACAGAGCTGGCCAACCAACCAATCGGAGCAGACTGGGCTCTGGTTTCAGACAGAGGGTGAAAAGAGGGGCTGCAGCACAGATAGTATGAGGACAATAAAGAGCTTTTTGAACATTAAAGCATGGAGACATGTCCCAGGAGAGACACAACATACAAATATGAAACCTGGAAATTAGCATAATATGTCCTCTTAAACCCTGACATTCACTTAACAATAATTTATTTTCCTTCAGGACTGAACTGCCTTGACATCGCCAGAGTTTTTGCAGACTCCAGGGTGATGGACATGGTCAAAGAAAAGATGGATTCTATGCCTAAACCAAAGGAGACAAAGGGGAAGGGGGTCAAAGCTGAAAAACCTAAATCTGCCAAAGGAAAGGTACCCAAGTAACTCCATAAACTCTTTTTCACCTGCCTGCTACAGACTTATTAAAATGTTGTGTCTTCAAACTTTCCCTGATTTGTGTGCTGCATGTGGGAACAGGGTATAGACCAGTGTTTCTCAATCTTTTTCATACCAAGGACCACCTAACCAATAAAAAAACACTCGCGGACCACCTAACTCCACAAATATCCAAAAACACATCATTTTTTACAAATCGACTGAAAATGGTACAAACAAGTGGCAACATGTGTGATGAAGGTGTTTATCTGGGCTATTTCATGCAATCGAAAGTGAAACTTAAGCTTGTTCCATTGTGGAGATATTCCCGCGAGAGTGCGAAAAACTTAAATAAATGTATTTCTTTCAAATGTGAAAATGTGAAAATCACCGACCACCAGTGGTCCGCAGACCACACTTTGAGAAGCACTGGTATAGACCATAACATTTAAATGTTAAAGGTTTGATACGAGCCAAGCCCTATATTGCATATATGATTCAACATAAATAATGACACAAGAGAGCAAGGCTATCAGCTACCCCTGATCCTACCAGTCAATACACCACAGGCTGCCGCGAGTGTCATCAGATAGATAAATAGAGGAAATGGTTAGCAAAATGACATGTTTACTGTGGTCTGCAGGGTTCCCGCAGGGTCTTAAAAAGTCTTACATTTGATAATCAGAATTTAAGGCCTTAAAAGGTCTTAAATATGATTTAGAAGGTCTTACAAAAGATGGGATTTGAAAGGTACTTCTGTGTTGCGATCACGTCTAAATGTGTTTTGGGGGAAATGTCCGGGCTGCAAAGTAACCAGTACGGTAAGAGCCTTTCAGTTCCCCCAACAATTTGTATTGAAATAAGTCAACATGGCCCCAGGGTGTTCTCCCTTATCGGAGAACACCCAGCTAGTAACCTAGCAACCTAGCTTCAGCTAGCGGCAGTCAGAAACCTTGGTATCTTCGAATCTACTTACACATAAATATGGTGAATTGTAAGTTCAACCGTATTTGTTTGGAAAACATCTAATTTAGTGCTTGGTTGAAACCAGTGGAGGGAACGTGTTTGAAGCCCGCTGCACCTTCTGCAAACAAACAGACGCATTTAGCGTTTGTTTTGCTAGTGCAGCGTTGGCTAGTGCAGCAGCTCCCGCAACAACATCGGGGACCAGGCGGGACCTCCGGGTGACGTTTGGGTCCACGTCAACCCTAAAAGCGGAGGTGCTGTGGACGCTAAAATACCGTAGCTAAACACCAATCATACAGCAACAACAACAACGATGAAAGATGGTATCCATGAATATAGCTCCACACACACACACACACGCACGCACGCACGCACGCACGCGCACGCACACACACACACACACAGTTCTGTGTACTGCTATGCTGTCATGTTCAGTCATCGTTCTTATGTTGAACATGAATACATTTACTTTGTAAGTAATTATGGGATGTATTTCTTCTTTCATAGCAATTTTCCTTCATACGTTCTTGCCGTGAAATACTGTAGGTCTTAAATTCTATTCAAAGTGGTCTTCAAAAGGTCTTCAAAAGACTTCAATTTGAGTTGGTGAAACCTGCAGGAACCCTGGGTCTGAGTGGCTACCACAGTCTCACATCTGGAGATAAAACATGAAAGAGATGAGAAGTGGGATTACCATGACTTCTGAATGCATGATGATGTTTCCAATGTAAACACACTGAACACACCCTAAGTCTGTCACATTTGACTGGAGGCCATCTCCTCCCCTCTTCTTCATCTGTGTACTCCAGCTCCTTCCTCCAGCATGAGAAACCTTAGCCTGTAAAGAGATCTGATTACAGCAGATGTGTTATGTTACCACTACAACACATTGGCAATTCACTTTGCATTTCAGGCTCAAATCTGACACAATGTATTGATTTTGTCATTAGGGCTCTGTAGGGAGCAGCTGGTGCTGTAGCAGACATGTTTCAGGAATATTCATAGTTCAATAGAGCTACAAGCAACCATTCTGCATGGGGGGCAAGAACATATTACACAGAATACATTACACATGGAGCTCGCTACCCGCTGAGCTTTTTATCATAACTGAGGCAGCTCACTTCCTGCTTCTGCCTTTACCTGCAATAAAGGGAAAGGACAATTGTCTGTATAGAAATTAGCTTACTACTATATGAAACTGATACAGTAAGTAAATGAGCAAACCCATCACTGTAAATAATGCATGCACTCTCAAGTCAAAGCAAGATTGTTATTGCAATGTGAATATCTCATAGGCTTTAACATGTGATACCTATCACACCTTACGATAATGTTGGTAAAAGTTGGATCATTTAAATGCAAAGTTATTTGTAAAATGTTAAAAATGAACTTCATTTTCTTTAGCCATCTATCAACATTTAACTCTGAATCACTGTAAATGTAATAATAAACAATATAATCATAATATAAATGAATATATCAAATATAAATATATATATATATATATTATAAATACATTGATTTGAATGTCTTAATAGGTCACCCAAAGGACCTTTCACGTTTGTATTGTATTCCATTTAAACTTAATATATATAAAAGATAAAACAGTGGCCAATGGGAATCAGCTAATATTTCCTACCCTCCCCAATATCCATTGAGTAAAGCCCCCTAAATAATATAAACCAACAATGTGCTGGGACCTTGAAGAGAAGCTTAAATGCATTTATTGGACTGACCCCAGTCATATTTGATTAAGAAATCAGTTCTTGAGCCTGAAAAATAAAAAAGTACCTTCAAGTGTTGATATGTCTTTGTCTTACTGTAAGTAGAAGAATGTGGCTCTGAAAGCTTTTCAAAGCAAAGATGAGATCACACAGTGTGTCATTAACACCTGACCCAGGGCTCAGAGAGTATCATCCAGCTGCAGAGGCACAGGACTTCAGTTCTGCTCCACCTGCGCCACCTACAGGCCAGACAGTCACAGCAGCTGCAGGGCAAAGATGCAGGTGTTAACATCTGGATGTGTACAGGTCAGGAAAGTAAAAGCTTTTGCCACAACTGCTATAGGTTACGTTTCTTTCCCATTTATTTTCAATGTGGTGTGTTTAGGACATTTTGCATACTTGTTCTATTTTTCTGAATTAGAACAAATAAATCTGTTTTTTATTTGAAAACTATTTGCTTTAGACAAATGTTACTTTTACCGACAATTAGTGTGATGGAGCTTTTGTCAATTACAACTGATGGACATTTTTTTTTTTATGGCTAGACCCACATATTTGTTTTATATAAAACATTTATCTCTGACTTCTACTCTGTGTTGCAGTGCTGGTTCTACCTCCCCCTCCCTATCCTTTAACTCTACGATAACTCATTGTTTTAATGCTCAAACTGACTGAGTCACTTCTATTTGTGACCTAAACCGGACTCAGACTTCTAAAAACTTCTTAGAATCTGCACATTAAAGTATATATCAAATAAAATATTTGGATAAAATAATACAAATCTGGGTGTCCCCTCAGAGTGTGTTAGCAGAAGTAGCAGGGCACGGAGAGGCATCGGCAGCATCAGCAGGGAAGACTTCTCCTCAGAAGGAATCAAGGAGCGTCGTCCTGCAACACACCAGGATCAGCACGGGGAAAACCAACGGTGTGGACATCTCATTTGTGCCGAAAACGGTAGGGCCCATACAAATTCAAAAAAGCCAATCCAAAAAGACTTATTTTCCTAATTTAACAACAGATGCTTGTGATTAGCATTTGACCACAGCCAATGAAGGGTTTTACTCTCTACCTCATGTTGTCCCAAAATCACAAGTGAGAAAAGTATTTTTTTTACAGTTCTGATAAAAAACTAAAACATATTTTAAAAATAAAGTATTTCATTTGTACCTTTACATTTAAAGAAATACAATACTTAATTTGTACCCTTACATTTAAAGGACTTAAAGGTAGGGTAGGTAAGAATGGAGAAACCAGCTCGAGTGCGCTAGAATTTGAAAGTACGCAGCCGAAAAGAATCTGCCCCTTCCTTCAGACTTCCTTACAGAGCCCCTCCTCGAACGCACACGTGACCAATGAGGGCACGAGAAAAGTTTGTGCACAGATGGAAGGCTGACAGGCAGGTAGGCCATCCAGTTATCTGCCGGCTCAGATGATTGGTCGTGCTTTTTACAGCGCCACGGCTTCCACAGATGAAATATTTGTATGTATTTATTGTCAAAGCATTTAATGTATTCATTTCTATCGGGATGTGAAGAGCATTCCATGGAATATAACAAAAAGTGTTTCTGAAGTGAATTACCATACCCCACCTTTAAGGCAGATTTCAGGGCAAAATGATTCAAAAGACACTTAATAAAATGGATTACCAGAACTGTGTTTTACCTTTGGCCACTCAGGGCTTCCATACTACCTGCTCACTAATGCTAACCACTAACAGTTAACACTAACTAAATGTGTGTATGAAAAAGCAGTGGAATTATGGTCAGTCTTACATACTTCTGAACACAGCCTACTGAGTCCTTACTCACATTTCGCACTCTGTTTACATTCATTGTCTGTCAGGTTTGGGGGAAGCCGCCCACCACCAGTCAGCTGATGTCGAAGATAGAGAGACGGAAGGAGCCCTTATCCCTGGAAGTGGACTTTGACGACTTCATGATGCCTTTAGACAACAACCAGAGGAAACCCACGGACCAGACCGGGGGAAGGTTAGGCAGCAAGAGACACTCAGACTTTCTGAATCCTAGTCTGTTACCCGAGCTCGCTGGCCACCTCTCAAAGGGGACATTGGATTGACTTGGGATGAATATATCTTTGAAACAACTGCTTTAATAGTAGGACATGAAGAACAATTTATATACATAGACAGAAATTGTTAGAATAACATTACATTTTATCACGCTCAATTACCAAGGGGAGACTCTGCTTTTATTAATAATCGAAAAATGCAAACAATAAGCATGTCAATAGTCACTTTTTAGGTAAACGCCATTCAGGACTGTGTATCCACAATATTCAGCATGGACTGTGTTTTTGTCTTTTCAGTCAAAACACTAAATTGATATCTTTATATTTCTGTTCATACACTGGAAGATGATGAGATTTTGTTTAAATACTTAATTTGTGGCTGTTGAAATGACTCTGATTTCAGCCTGGTTCAAACTGGCAGCCATGACACAGGTAGGTTCACAGTTTCTATCCTAAAACAACTGTCAGGTGTCCCTCTTGAGGTAACTGACCATGTACATGCACACAAACCTAAACAACACACTACAGGACAGGGAGAATCCCCACAAGTATTATACAGTAGGGCCGCTTTAAGTACCCTTAGACTGCTTCAGATAAACTCTTGAAGGTCATTTTGCAGATTTAACCCCACAGCACAAACATTGGAATTACTTTAGGAAGGGATGTCTTAATTGCTAAGATGTATTATTACAGAAGGCAATGTATCACGATACTGAAAGGTATTAGTTGGAAGGGGAACAAGAAAATGTCATTATAAAACAGAGCACGGAGAAGTCTTCACACTCCATGTCACAGTCAGTTCTTCCAAACTCCTCTTTCCTTCACTATCTGCCCACTGTTGAACTACGACCATCTTAAATGATGCCTAACATGAAGAGGACATTCTAATATTAAATATGCATGAAGTCTCAGGTTTGAATATATTAAGTTAGGCATATATGAATAGAAAGGAATTGGCTCAAATGACTTCACACTGACAGGCCCACTAATCTTTCTCGGCAAAAACCTATGGATAGTGGTATCAGGTCTCCAGTAGTGTTGGTGCTAGAGGCTGTTGCAGATTGCAGAGGCGAAGCTCTACTGTAAGAACAGACTGCAGATAGGAAGATGTTTAAAACCCTCCCCTGACTCTGCAGTGGCTGGAGCTGCAGAGAGAGACATGGAGAGACTGTTAGTGGCAGGAGTGGAAAAACATTTTATTAAGATAGTCTGACTACCAAAGTGGGGGGTGCAGAGGCATGACAGGGGGGGGGGGGGGGTATATACAAATATCAAAATGTTATGTTCGACTAGTATTAAAAGCAAGTGCATGTACATGTATATAATAATGTTTTATATTACATTATTGCCTCTGCATTAGATTATTATCGGATAGGGTAATAACTTCATAATTAACTACGTCTGAGTGAAAAGCAGAAGTCTAGGGCAGTTATTATGCTCCAAATATCTGGAACAAACTCCCAGAAACCTGCAGGTCCGCTGCAACTCTGACTACTTTTAAATCCAGGCTGAAGACTTTTCTTTTTGTCGCTGCTTTTAATTGCTATTCACATCTTAAACTGCACTGTAACTTTTATCCATGTATTTTTCCTTAATGTTTATTTTATTAGCTTTTCTTTTTAATGCTTAATGTCTTTCATTTTTTTTTGTAAAGCACTTTGAATTGCCTTGCGTTGAAAAGTGCTATATACATAAACTTGCCTTGCCTTGCCTAGGGCAAATAATTGCAAGTCTCTTCAGTGTGTACGTCACAAAATGAGATGCATTGTGGGACATGTAGTTTATGGGAAACGTGCTTCTGTAAAGCGACATTCAACCGTATAATAAACGCATTATATTCTTTCAGAGCTCTTGCAGGCCACATAAAATGAAGTCGAGGGCTGGATTTGGGCCCCCGGGCCTTGAGTTTGACACCCCTGCTTCAGATAATACAAAAAGCATCTACAGACAAAGCCAAACAGTTGTATTGTTGAGTCTCATCTAATATGCTGTTGACATTTTTTAAAATACACTTTAAAGTATTTGAAGACTATCCAAAAAGGGACCTGTACTGCACTTAACCTGTTTAGGTGTTTGTATTTGATTTCGCTACAGTTGGCAAAAAACTTGCTCTCCAGCCGGTGCAGTTTCTTATAAAAACCAGCGTGTGGCACTGTTTGGCAAATGTAGCATTGCAGGGCTTTAGTTGTTTATTAAGAAGGGGGGGAATAAACTTTGAGGGAGCCCTTGTGTTTCTAGCACAAACATATATCAAAATGGCAGCCATGTGCAAATACTGTTCTAATGTTTACCACTCAGACTGAAACAGGAATCGGCATTAATGAATCACTACGCAACGGTTCAGAATGTACTCATCCCTGTGTTATCTCTGATTACATACATGTCCTTTGGCTGGCTCGTTTGAGCAAAACAGGTCATATGTTATCAGTTGATGTCTTATTAGGATTCTTCTGAGGGAATAGACATGCGTTACCGTGTTAAATGTCGAATTGATGTACACTCATCAACACCAGACCAAATTAGATTGCAGTGTCCCCAAGGTCCATGAGGACGTGTTTATATAATCAAATATACGGACAGAGGAGGCGTGAGGTTCAAAACACAGGCCCTGGATTGTTTAAATATACATAGTCACAGCATGGTGGTGACAAGGATGTGAAGAGGGAGGCAATTGATGAGAGAGGAGGAGGAGGAGGAGGAGGAGGAGGAAGATAGAGACACACATAATGATATACAGAAAAAGAGAAACAGAGAGCGAAAGACATCCCTGGAAGTCCCAGCAGCATCATTCATAATGAGGCAGGAGAGATGAGGGAATGGACATGAGGGGGCGGGGGGGGGGGGGGGGATAGCGATGGGGAAAGAGCAGTGGAGGGTGACTCAGAAGACGGGGAGGGAGGCGTGGGCGGGAGGAGAAGATGAGGGCTTTTCTAGCACAATAAGTGGCTCACAGGTTGGAGGGAGTAAACACGGCTGCCGGCTCCGACTGTGGGGCCGTGACGCAGTGTGTGTGTCAGGGCGTGGGCCCCGCTTATATGGTCTTGCAGTATGTGTGTGTGTGTGTGCACGGTGTGCCTATTTGAAAGGATAATAGAGATGTGTGGCTGTTCATACACAGGAATGCTTTATTCATGATGTGTCACTTAAGGCTCTGCTAGACGTATATTAGTTATGTGTCAATGATGTTTAAAAGTGTGTTTGTATTGCACCCTTGTGCATGTGTGTGTAGGCTGGTGTGATTGAACATCTGCGTGTGTGGAGTGTTACATTATGCATGCCCTGCTGTGCCTCATATGAAAGGTAGCATGTGTTATAGCTGGCAGTGTCAGGAGGAGCGTGTGTGTTTGCTCAAATGTGCTGTGTACATCCAAGGCCATTTTTATAACCATCTCTCCTTTATCCTTTTCATCCCTCTATCCTCTATTAACTCTCTTGATTCCTTTCCTTTCTTCTTCTCTCCTTTTCTTCTTCTTTTTTGTCATCCCTCCCCTCCCCTCTCTTGATACCTCTCCTCTTCTTATCTCCCTTGATTCCTCTCCTATGTGCCCATACTCTTTCTTGATTCCTCTCCTATCTGTCCATACATTCTCATGATTCCTCTTCTCTCTCCTCTCCTTTTCTCATTCATCACCTATTCTTCCTTGATTCCTTTCTATTCTGTCCTTCTCCTATCCCTTTATATCCTCTTGATTCCTCTTCTATCCTCTGATACTCTCTTGAATCCTTTCCTTCCTACTCATAATAATAATAATAATTCCTTACATTTATTATAGCGCTTTTTCAATGACTCAAAGCGCTTTACATATACACACATTACACATACCTGTATAACATACATGCAATGGTCAGAAACTGTGGACAATACCCACAGGAGCAAGTTCAGGTGAAGTGTCTTGCCCAAGGACACACCGGCTTTACAGACGCAGCAGCGGCGGGTTTCACCCCTTGATCTGATGATCATTGCACAGCGCACTGCGCCACACCGTCCATCTTCACGCCTCGAGGTCTTCGAGGCGCTTTTACAAGTACACATTGATATTATACATGTACTGTGGACAATACCCACAGGAGCACATCCGGGTGAAGTGTCTTGCCCAAGGACACAA
Source organism: Chaenocephalus aceratus (assembly GCA_023974075.1). NCBI lineage: Eukaryota > Metazoa > Chordata > Actinopteri > Perciformes > Channichthyidae > Chaenocephalus > Chaenocephalus aceratus. Next base: position 2,586 of record JAMFTG010000041.1, on the reverse strand, counting down.
CGGCCTGACGCAGTGGGGCGGGAGCGGGTTTCGAACTGGAGTTCCCCAGCACCCCCCTTAATCATACTCTCTCTTGATTCCTCTCCTCCCCCCTCTGTTGAGTATCAGTCTCACATCAGTGTGTGTTGCTGCCAGCTGTACTGCAGTCTCTAGCTCAGGTCCAGCACCGCTTACTCAGCACTCCTGTTCACTTTCCAAAACAACCCACCGACACACACACACACACACACCACACACACACACACACACACACACACACACACACACACACACACACACACACCACACACACACACACACACACACACACACACACACACACACACACACACACACACACACACACACACACACACACACACACACACACACACACACACACACACACACACACACACACACACACACACACACACACACACACACACACACACACACCACACACACAGACTATTATCACTATTAAACAGGGACACTGCACATCACGCATGCACACACACGCACTGAGACAGAGACAGATGTATTGGCCGTTGTCTATTTGAATGATCTATTTGCACTCACCAGTACACTACTATATAATAGGTTTCTAATATTTTCTCATTTTCATAAAATGGGTAACTTCAAACTACAACATTAATAAAAACATATTAACACCTTAGTTAAATCAACACCTCTAAAGGTGTCAATCAAAATCAAACATTAACATCGTTTGTAAATGTATAATTTATGACCAAGCTGTTGTATTGGACTATTATTGATTTTACTGCCACTCAGGACTCAATGAAAGCACTATTAAAAGATACAAATGAGTGGCATTGTGAAATAGCATGCATCATTTACCAGGAGCCGAATTATCTGCAGAGGTCTTGTTTAAAATAAAGCGGTTTCACATTAACACAAAATAAAGCGGTTTCACATTAACACAAAATAAAGCGGTTTCACATTAACACAAAATAAAGCGGTTTCACATTAACACAAAATAAAGCGGTTTCACATTAACACAAAATAAAGCGGTTTCACATTAACACAAAATAAAGCGGTTTCACATTAGAAATCGGTTTCTCTAATTAGCTTGCACTAATGTTTGCTCAGCTTTTTTCTTTGAAGAAAGATCCGGACGTCCTAAAATCATCTGGTACAAATATAAAGTTCAAAAGTGTATCGTAAAACAGTTGATTAAACTGTATAAAAAGGCGATTTATGACAGCTTCTGGCAGACAACCACAGCACTAAGGGGGAATACTTTTTAATTACCGGCAACAGAATAAAATGGGCCGTTACATTAAATGAAATGACAGATTTTTCAGAAAAAGTTGTTCGAGTAAACAGATCAACAAAAATTAGACATTTTAACTGTGACAATTATCCACACATTATTATACCTTTTAAATAAGATAGCTCCAAAGGTTAATCAAAAAGTAATAGATTTCATTTGAATGTAGACATACATGACACACACAAACTCAATTGACATACATCTGACATATGCTACATACTGAGTTTCAACAGTCACATTAAAACAGTTACTAAATCAGCCTACTATCACCTAAAGAATATATCTAGGATTAAAAGACTAATGTCACAGCAGGATTTGGAAAAACTTGTCCATGCTTTTATCTTCAGTAGACTCGACTACTGCAATGGTGTCTTCACAGGTCTCACTAAAACATCTATTAGGAAAGCTGCAGCTGATTCAGAACGCCGCTGCTCGAGTCCTCACTAACACTAAGAAAGTGGATCACATCACTCCTGTTCTGAAGTCTTTACACTGGCTTCCTGTGTGTCAAAGAATAGATTTCAAAATACTGCTGCTGGTTTATAAAGCACTGAATGGTTTAGGCCCAAAATACATTACTGACCTCCTGCTAAATTATGAACCATCCAGATCTCTCAGGTCTTCAGGGACTGGTCAGCTTTCTGTCCCCAGAGTCAGAACTAAACATGGAGAAGCAGCGTTCAGTTATTATGCTCCAAATATCTGGAACAAACTCCCAGAAACCTGCAGGTCCGCTGCAACTCTGACTACTTTTAAATCCAGGCTGAAGACTTTTCTTTTTGTCGCTGCTTTTAATTGAACTATTCATATCTTAAACTGTAACTTGTATCCATGTATTTTTCTTTTAATGTTTATTTTATTATCTTTTCTTTTTAATGACTCATTTTCAATGCCATTTTCTTAATGTCTTTCGTTTTTTATAAAGCACTTTGAATTGCCTTGTGTTGAAAAGTGCTATATAAATAAACTTGCCTTGCCTTGCCTTGCCTTGCCTTGCCTTGCCTTGCCTTGCCTTGCCTTGCCTTGCCTGCCTTGCCTTGCCTTGCCTTGCCTTGCCTTGCCTTGCCTTGCCTTGCCTTGCCTTGCCTTGCCTTGCCTTGCCTTGCCTTGCCTTGCCTTGCCTTGCCTTGCCTTGCCTTGCCTTGCCTTGCTTTGCCTTACCTTGCCTTACATCACACTGAACATAAACAACTGTATGTTTCCAATGTAATTGAAATCTCAGTGCTGCCTTAGGAAAACGAAGATTTGGGAAGTATTCAGTTGGTGAAGTGTACATACAGTAAAGTGGACATGCAGTATGATGCTCATTT